>BKCH01000489.1:0-43701 GCA_008635985.1 Ficus erecta
TTGCAATTCCATGCGCGACTTTTGGTGGGCGGAGAGGCCGTCGGAACCGCCGCCGTCGTCGGAGGAGCGAGTGGGGATGAAGGCATTTGCGTGGGATTTGTTGATGTGGTTGATGTTGGAGAAAGAGGAAAGCGTCGTCTGTTTGAGGCGCTTTGCGGAAGGCTGTTGTTGAAGAGGGGCAAAGAAATCCTTTAGGGTTTTGGCTTTCGATGCCATTTCTCTCTCACTTCCATTCTCTGCCTTTCCCCCCCTCTTTCCGCTATTTGGCGGGAATCTTACCCCACCCAATTGTAACTCTCAAAAACCGAGCCTAATTTATGTTATGTTTGGTTTTTTAACCAGGATTGTTTTCCCTTTAGGGTTGTGATAACTTTCTATGATGGATAGTTTTTTAAAAAAATAAATTCACAGCTCATATTTAGAAGGGATTTATAGTTATTAGCCTTTTTTTAGTTTTTTAACAAATAGTTGAAGTTTTTACAAATTAGTTTAAAAACTTTTTTGTTTTTAACTGTCAATCAATTTTCTTAAATAGTCAATCAATTATTAACCAAATAATATAACATTGTTAATTTATTCAATCGTAGTCAATCACTCATTTACCATATCACTAATTTTCATAATCAAAATGACATATAGCCATTTTGTTAAAAAAAAAAAAAAAGAAATTTGGCTATCTATTAGATTGGGTTGCCAAAATGATGACCTACCTAATTTTCCTATTTGAAAACATATACTGCACAATCATTATTTAAAAAAAAAAAATGCATTAACTCACCAACATTTGGTCTTCATAGATTCCTCTAATAGTACTAAGGAGGCATGAGAAACGCGTCAAAATCTATTGTCCTATTTCAACCATTAGCTATCCCCCATTAGCTACCTCTAATAGTTGTCCTGGATTTCTTGCCCATTAGCTATCTCCCAAATCTATTGTCCTATTTCAACCATTAGCTATCCCCCATTAGCTACCTCTAATAGTTGTCCTTAGCTATCCCCCATTAGCTACCTCTAATAGTTGTCCTGGATTTCTTGCCCATTAGCTACCTCTAATAGTTGTCCTGTCGTATCATTTGAATTTAAAAATTTAACCACAAAAAAAAAAGCTAAATACTAAAAAAATTCTTGAAAAATTAATGAATTGTCATGAAACGGGAAAACGGAACAGCATATCTGGACTCTCATGCGAACACCTTTTTTTTTTAAGCAGTATGATCTGCTTATAATAGTAACAGTATTTATAAAGTTGAATCCCCTTAATCAAAAAGTCAAAAAATAATAATAATAATAAAGCAAAACAAAACAGAAAAATCTCCATTTAATATTTAAACACGAACTTTGCTCTTATTGTTAACTTTACTGAATGTGGAGGAATAGATATCAGGGAACGCCCAGAGCAAACGTAAGATGTCTTGTCCGTACTACTATAGATCTCATGGATTGATTCTTGATTTATTTTCTTAATTATTTGATTCGTTTTTTTTTTTTTTTTAATGTAAAAAATAGGAAAAATTTCTTGGAAAAATGGCTTATTAAAAACCATTTTAATGGTCATTTTGAGGCTTGAATTTGAGCGAGACCTACTTCATGTTAGTGTTAGTTCATGGTGAATTCATGTTCGTATCTGCAAGAAGATCGAAATCGAATATTTATACGTTCAAATGATGAAAGGATGAATGAGAAATTGACTCATAAAGTTACACCGATGAAGTTGGAAAAATTAGAGAAAAGAAGTAAGGAAACTCTTGTCCCACATGGGAAAGATGTCGCACTGAATTACCGACTCCGTGCAGGCTTCATTTTGCTGCACGGTTTTAAATTGGTTTTAATTTTTTTTCCAACTTAAATTCGTAATTGATTTCAATTACTCCATGGTGGTTATTGTTGCTAACCTTTAAGCCTCAGAAAATGTTTCTAATTAATAGAAATAATACCATGATTAATTCCAAAAGTATGAAAACGTTTGTGACAACTTGTAACAGCCAGAACATTTGGCTTCTAGCAAGTTGAAGCCTTTGTAAATGGCTGAAACGTTTGGCTTCCAACAAGTTAAGCCATTGTAAATGGCTGAACCATTTTATTCCTCAAATAAATGCGTATAAATTGTCATCCATTCTTAGTCCAAAAGATAACACATGAAAATACGAAGTTTTCTTTTCCTTTCTTTGGGATCTGAGTCTAGGTGTCTTAAGTGATAAAGTTTGGGCATTTTTTCAAATTCGCCAGAGGCTTGTAACGTGGTGCAATATTGTAGCTTGTAAACTATTGTATCCTGGGAAGCAAACGCCGATTGATTCTCGAACACCGACAGTGAGCAGGCGAATTTGTTTTAAGAAAACCGTCTGGTACACGGGCCTCGATGTTCATCTACAATTTTGAATTTCATTTTCATGTATATTTATATTGATGTGAACCCCACCAACTTGTGACGAGACCCGTCAACGAAAAGGAACCCAAGAACATTCTACAATCAGGTTTGCATGGGAGACCTCGACCCATTGATATGAACCACGCCAACTTGTGACGAAACCCGTAATCTAAGAAGTCTCCAAGATCGTTCTACAATCAGATTTGGATGGAAATCGCGACCCGTTGCTTGAATCGTGACACGAACCTTCGTATGGAAGAACGCGACCCAATGCCAACCCGCAAACAAGAACCTTGGTATTGTCGTAGATGCCACAAACGGTGGCGGAGAACCGTTTGATAAGTCGAATTTGAACGCCACAAGACGAAGTCTTGATAAGTTCGATTAGTTCAACAAGAACTGAGAGATAAATCACAAGAGTGAATAGAATGCCAAAAGTTCTTATTGATCTGAAAATAATGCCTATTTATAGGTTGAGAATTACAATAATATTCCTAGAATATGCTAAACTAAAGAAAAGGAAACTAACCTAATAATTTTAGCCTAAAATAAAAAAGGAAACTAACTTTATTGTCTGGCTTTATTTTCCAGCCATTTACACCCATTATTACGAAAAGGAAACTAACTCATTCTTACCCAATTAAGCCAAAAACGTGGACAACTAAATAGGAAATCAATCAGCTTAGTTCAAACCAATCAAATCATCCAAAAATCACGCCCATTTGCATGGATTGCATGGCTGACGCGGCTTCTTCAATTACATGGTTGAACTTGAATTAAATTAACTATTTGAGCTCCATTTGTTGATTCCACGCATGTAGACTTGCCATTCTCTATCACAATGTGTTGCGCTAAAGTATTTAAAGTCTCCTTGAACCTCTTTGCCCGTGCTCTTGTAACTGGACCAACAGGAACTAGAACCGGATCCTTGGCCTTATCATTCCCCTCCTCTTGAAGAGGATTTGCCCTCAAATCGTCACATGTATCAAAGGACTTAAATCAGAAACATTAAAAGTTGCACTAACATTATACTGACCTGGTAAGTCCAATTTGTAAGCGTTGTCATTGATGCGCTCAAGAACTTGAAACGGTCCGTCTCCTCGTGGAAGCAACTTTGAACGCCTTTGATTCGGAAACCTTTCCTTGCACATATGCAACCAAACCCAATCACCGGGCTCCAAAATAAGCTTACGACGCCCTTTGTTGGCTTGACTAACATATTGCTCCGTTCTCTGCTCGACGTTGAGCCTTGCTTTCTCATGTATCTGCTTAACAAATTCAGCCTTCTTTTGTCCATCTAAGTTAACACGCTCAGATAAAGGTAATGGAGTCAAAGGGTTAAAACCATAAACAATTTCAAAAGGTGAAAACTTAGTAGCATAATGAACAGTACGATTATAAGCAAACTCAACATGTGGTAAACACTCCTCCCAAGTCTTAATGTTCTTCTTAATGATAGCCCTTAACAAAGTTGACAAAGTCCTATTTACTACCTCGGTTTGACCATCAGTTTGTGGATGACAAGTAGTAGAAAACAAAAGCTTAGTATCTAACTTACACCACAAGGTCTTCCAAAAGTAACTTAAGAACTTTGCATCCCTATCTGAAACAATGGTCCTAGGCATACCATTTAACCTTACAATTTCCTTAAAGAATAAATCTGCAACATGTGAAGCATCATCAGTTCTATGACATGGGATAAAACGTGTCATCTTAGAAAATCTATCTACAACCACAAAGATAGAATCACGTCCACACTTAGACCTAGGTAAACCCAAAACAAAATCCATAGAAATATCAATCCAAGGCTCACTAGGTATAGGGAGTGGGGTGTATAATCCATGGGGTTGCACTCGAGATTTTGCCTGCCTATAAGTGACGCATCTGCCACAAATTCTCTCTACATCCCTTTTCATGTGTGGCCAATAAAAATGCTCCTGAAAATAGCCAATGTCTTGGCGACTCCAAAATGTCTCATTAACCCTCCACCATGGGATTCCCTGACTAACAAATCTCTCAATGAACAATTAGGCACACACAACTTATTTTCCCTGAAAAGAAACCCTTCATGTCTAAAAAATTTTCCAATAGCATTTTTCTCACACATTCTATACTCTTCTCCAAAGTCTCGGTCTAAAGAATATATCTCCTTAATCTGCTCGAAACCAAGTAATTTCGCATCAAGAGTAGAAATTAACACATACCTTCGAGAAAGCGCATCGGCAACGATGCTTTCCTTACCTTGCTTGTATCGGATGACATATGGAAATGTCTCAAGGAACTCCACCCATCGTGCATGACGCTTGCTCAACTTGTGTTGTCCTTTCAAGTGCTTCAAGGACTCATGATCAGTGTGAATTACAAACTCTTTAGGCCAAAGATAGTGCTGCCATGTCTCTAAGGCTCGAACCAATGCATACATCTCCTTGTCATAAGTTGGGTAATTTAGTGTTGCCCCATTTAGCTCTTCGCTGAAGTACGCAATTGGTCTTCCTCCTTGCATCAAGACTGCTCCTATCCCAAAACCTGAAGCACCACATTCACTTTCAAATGTCTTAGTGAAATCGGGCAAAACAAGTAAAGGTGCATTAGTCAATTTTTCTTTAAGTAATTAAAAGGCCTTTTCTTGTTCCTCGCCCCATTTGAATCCGATGCTCTTCTTGATGACTTCAGTCAATGGAGCAGCAATGCTGCTAAAGTCTTTCACAAACCTCCTATAAAAGCTAGCAAGCCCATGAAAACTTCGCACATGCCCTACATTTGTGGGTGTTGGCCACTCTTGAATTGTCTTTATCTTCTCTTCATCAACCTGAATCCCTTGTGCACTCACAACAAAACCAAGAAACACAAGCTTATCGGTGCAAAAGGTGCACTTCTTCATGTTAGCGCACAATTTTTCTTTTCGAAGCACATCCAAAACTGATTGTAAATGCATAACATGTTCTTCCAAGCTTTTGCTATAAATAAGGATATCATCGAAAAAGACTACAACAAATCTGCCAATAAAAGGTCTCAAAACATGATTCATTAAGCGCACAAATGTACTAGGTGCATTAGTTAAACCAAAAGGCATGACTAACCGCTCATATAAACCATGTTTAGTTTTAAAAGCAGTTTTCCACTCATCACCTCCTTTCATTCTAATTTGATGATAACCACTCTTCAAATCAATCTTGGAAAACACACATGAACCATGCAACTCATCAAGCATATCATCTAAGCGAGGAATAGGATGTCGATACTTTACCGTTATGCTGTTGATAGCTCTGCAATCAACGCACATTCTCCATGTCCCATCTTTCTTAGGAACTAAAATTACCGGAACGGCGCATGGACTCATGCTTTCTCTCACATAACCTTTTTCCATCAACTCACTAACCTGCCTTTGTAATTCTTTTGTCTCCTCGGGGTTGGTTCGGTAGGCTGGTCGGTTAGGTATGGATGCTCCGGGCACAAAATCAATTTGATGCTCAATCCCTCGAATAGGTGGTAATCCTTGTGGTAAATCGTCGGGAAGGACATCCTCATAATCCTGCAAAAGAGAAACAACAGCATTAGGCAAAGAAGTGTCAAGTGTGTTAATATTTAAAGCCTCTTTGTACAATAGTACAATCATTGGCTGTTTTGAAAACAAAGCCCTCTTCACTTCACTTGCCCTCGCAATCAAGCTCCTTTTTAGCTCTTCTTTTCTCACTTCACTCGAGTTCTCACTTCACTTGAGTTCTCACTTTCTTTTTCGTTTTGCTTTTCACTCATTCTCGTTTTTTCTCTCTTTTCTTGTTCATTCTCTCTTTTTTTCCTCTCATTCTCAATCTCTTTTTCACTTTCTTGTTGTAACCTCACTTGATCTTCATAAACTTGTCTCGGAGTCATAGGTACAAGAGTTACATTTCTTTGCTTGAATTCAAATGTGTATTTGTTTGTGAATCCATCATGTTTCACACGCCTATCAAATTGCCATGGCCTACCAAGTAACAAATGGCTTGCTTGCATCGGAACCACATCGCACAACACCTCATCATCATATTTTCCAATGCGGAACGCAATCAACACCTGTTTACTCAATTTAATTTCACCACTATTACTCAACCATTGCAACTTATAAGGCCTAGGATGTTTTCGTGTAGGCAGCCCCAATTTCTCTACCATAGTAGTGCTAGCAACATTAGTACAACTCCCACCATCAATTATAACACTACATACCTTGTTATTCACGTGGCACCTAGTGTGAAAGATGTTTTCCCATTGTACATCTTCGTCCTCCTTGACATGCACACTTAACGCTCTTCTAGCCACTAACAATTCACCTTGGGCTGCGTACTCCTCATCGTCAGCGTCCTCCAATATCATCTTCACTTTCGGTTTCAATTTCACCACTCTCCCGCATGACCATTACTCGCTTGTTTGGACATTGATTTGCGATATGTCCTCTTCCTTGGCACCTAAAACATTTAATTTCGCGATTGCAAGTAGTAGCTTGTTCAGTTTTACCTTGAGTTTGGCGGCTGACTACTTCTTGTTTTGGATCCAATTTTGATTTGATCGGGGCTGGTTGCTTTTCCTCCCTTCTAGCAAAGTTTGGCCTCCAAGAGGATCCCCCACCTTGTACTCCACGTGAGCTGCTACCCCTCATCTTTAGTTGGTGCTCAATTTTGATGGCCATATGTACCATCTCATCCAACTCTACATACTCACGCAACTCCACTTGGTTTGCAATTTCGGGGTTTTAAACCAGCCAAAAGTGTGACATGGTAGCCTCCCGGTCCTCCTCCACATTGGCTCTAATCATGGCTACATCCATCTCTTGGTAGTAGTCTTCCACGCTTTTATTACCTTGCACCAATCTTTGCAACTTTCGGTACAAGTCCCGATAGTAGTGGCTTGGCACAAATCGTTTCCGCATGATGGCCTTCATCTCTTCCCAAGTGCCCACCAGTCTCTCACCATTTCGCCTCCTGTTGAGCATCAACTGATCCCACCAAACAATAGCATAGTTAGAAAACTCAATGGCGGCAAGTTTTACCTTTTTCATTTCGGAGTAGTTGTGGCACTCAAACACCAACTCCACCTTCTTCTCCCACTCCAAATACGCCTCGGGATCATTCCTTCCTTGAAATGACGGAATTCTCATCTTAATGCTACCCAAATCATTATCCTCCCTATTCCTATCTCCTCGAACTCGTCCAAACCTCCTAACGCTGCCCACCGAGCGTCTTTCATCCTCCTCCTCAAAACCGCCCTCATTGAACTCCTCATAGTCCACCGCTTCATGTCTCGGTTGAACTCTTTCTCTTCTTCGCACTTTAGGAGCGGGTTGTGGCTGCTCAACACGTGTATTCTCCATCCGATCTATCCGCTTGTGAATTTGCTCTAATTCCAACCTCATCACACGCTTCATCTCACCCATCATGGCCTCCATAAACAACTTCGGATCCGTGGCACCATCGGTAATGCTATTGTGAGACATGATTGCTGCAAAACAAAGTTAGTTATAAAGGACGTCACCAATTCACTCCCTCACGTGTTTCACTCGAAAAAAATGGTTTCACACACACTTGTATTTTCACACAATAAAATGTCACTCAAGTCCTCACAATTCACTCTTAGAAACCCTCTTGAGTTCTTATCAAACTAATACAAACATCAATCAAGATTCACGATTGACGGTCAAACCAAGCTTACCAATAGTTTTTTTTTTTTTTTTTTTTTTGACAAATTCGGCCAGACAAGTTTGGTCCAAATATAAACAAGGTTAAAAGGGAATAGGCAACAACGAAAAGGAATTACAACTAGAACCAGATTTTTTTTTTCGGACTCCTTTCTGTTTTATTTTGACGTTTTCTTTTTTTTTTTTTCATAATTTGGATTTCTTTTTCTACTTCTTCTTTTGATAATCTGGATTTTTTTTTTAGGACAATCTCCAACAAAAAGGTCTGAATGAAAACAAATAATTGAGTAGTAATCCCAAATTTTCGACCCCTAATAGAAACAAGAAACAACTTCTTTTTTTTCTGACGTTTTTTTTTTTACGCTTTTTTTTTTTGAATTCGAATTTTTTTTTGTACAATCAGGAACTGAAACAAACAAGAATTTGAACAAAAATAAAATTCAAAAGATAGATAAACCTGAGAATAGAACCGAAGCTCTGATACCAAATGATACGAACCACGCCAACTTGTGACGAAACCCGTAATCTAAGAAGTCTCCAAGATCGTTCTACAATCAGATTTGGATGGAAACCGCGACCCGTTGCTTGAATCGTGACACGAACCTTCGTATGGAAGAACGCGACCCAATGCCAACCCGCAAACAAGAACCTTGGTATTGTCGTAGATGCCACAAACGGTGGCGGAGAACCGTTTGATAAGTCGAATTTGAACGCCACAAGACGAAGTCTTGATAAGTTCGATTAGTTCAACAAGAACTGAGAGATAAATCACAAGAGTGAATAGAATGCCAAAAGTTCTTATTAATCTGAAAATAATGCCTATTTATAGGTTGAGAATTACAATAATATTCCTAGAATATGCTAAACTAAAGAAAAGGAAACTAACCTAATAATTTAGCCTAAAAATAAAAAAGGAAACTAACTTTATTGTCTGGCTTTATTTTCCAGCCATTTACACCCATTATTACGAAAAGGAAACTAACTCATTCTTACCCAATTAAGCCAAAAACGTGGACAACTAAATAGGAAATCAATCAGCTTAGTTCAAACCAATCAAATCCTCCAAAAAACACGCCCATTTGCATGGATTGCATGGCTGACGCGGCTTCTTCAATTACATGGCTGAACTTGAATTAAATTGACTATTTGAGCTCCATTTGTTGATTCCACGCATGTAGACTTGTCATTCTCTATCACAATGTGTTACGCTAAAGTATTTAAAGCCTCCTTGAACCTCTTTGCCCGCGCTCTTGTAACTAGACCAACAGGAACTAGAACCGGATCCTTGGCCTTATCACTAGTCACGTTGGTGCAGCTTCCTCCATCAATAATAACGTTGCAAACTTTGTTATTCACAAAACACCGAGTATGGAACAAATTCTCTCGCTGGTTGTTTTCTTCCTCTTTAAACTGTGCGCTAAGAGCTCGTCTTGCCACTAATGACTCTCCTTCAACCGCAAACTGCCCATCATAAGCGTCCTCAAGTGGTGGCATTTCGTCGACTTCATCTTCTTGTTCGTTTTCTGACTCAATCTCTCCTTGGGTATTTATCACCATCAACCTTTTATTCGGGCACTCGCTAGCTATGTGGCCCCTGCCTTGACACTTGAAACACTTAATGTCACGGTTTCTAGAAGTAGAGGGATCGATTTTACCTTTAGAAATCTGGTTGGTGTTTTCAGACTTCGGCTCGGATTTGAACTTGGGAGTTGAAGATGTTTGAGGCTTGTCTTCCTTCCTTGCGGTACTCAATCTCCAAGGGTTGGAACTCGAGTTATGGCCTGCATGCGTACCACCCCCTCTCTAAGTTGCTGCTCCGACTCCGACTCCTTTGCCTAAGACCTTGCAGCTTCTTATACAACTCCCTGTAGTAATGAGTTGGAACGAACCGCTTTCTCATCACCGTTTTCATCTCCTTCCACGTCTCTATTGGTCGTTCTCCATTCCGTCTCCTGTTTAAAACAAGTTGATCCCACCAAGTAATAGCATAATCAGAAAATTCAACCACAGCTAATTTTACCTTCTTGATTTCGGAGTAGTTGTGGCAGTCAACACAAACTCCATTTTCTTTTCCCACTCAAGGTATGTTTCGGGATCAGAATTTCCTTGGGAACGACGGAATCTTCATCTTAATACTACCCAAGTGGCTATCTCCCCGATTCCTAGCTTCTCTAAACCCATAACCACGCCCAAACCTGCCCCGGTTCATTGGTGGCTCTTCTAACTCCTCCATCTCCTCTTCATCTTCAATATCCCCCCATTGCACCCCTTGTTGCACTCACCTATATGGTTGTCTAACAGAAGCGTTTCGTGGCTGCTCTCGAGTTGACTCTTCTTCCAACCTATCCATTCTCTCATGAATTTGTTCTAATTCAGTCCTCATCATCCGTCTCATCTCCCCCAACAAGGCCTGTACTTGTACGTTCGGAATTGTTGGTTGTTGTGCCTCTTCGGTTGAGTTTTCTTCTTGATTGTGAGACATATTTAGAATCTACAAAATAAGGTTAGGGATCCTCTCAAGCCCTCCCTCACGTGATTCCCTCAAGAATGATTTGCTGACTCTCGTGTTTGTCACTCAATTGGCTTTTACCCTCTTATGTTCTCTCCACTCTTGCCTTTTTCCACTCGTTGTGCCTTCTTTGACTCTTAATTAGACTCATGAACAATCAGGATTCAAGCAGCAATTCGATGAGAAAAACAACCAAAACAAACCACAAGATTCAATCAGCAATTCCCAAGAAACTTGTGCAAGCAATTAAAATGACAAAGATGGTTCTAAGGTATGAGATGCTAGGTCAAAACCACGACGAATTACAGTAATGAATAAGATACTTGCTGATAATTTGGATTTCTTCTTCTGTTTTTTTTTTTTTTTTTTTTTTGGACAATCTCCAACCAAAGGTCTGAATGAAAACAAATAAATGAGTAGTAATCCCAAAAAAAAATTTCGACCCCCAGCAGAAACAAGAAACAACCTTTATATATATATATATATATATATTTTTACGTTTTTTTTTTTAATAATCCGAACACAAGAACAATAAAGCAATCAAAGGATAATTCAAACTTGCCTTGGAACCTAGACTCTGATACCAACTGATATGAACCTCGCCGATGAAACGACGAAACCCGACACCAAACGTGGATTCAAACCCCAAGACCTTCAAGACGCAAGCTTATTTGAGCCTTGACCCGTTACCTAACGAGATAAGAACCAAGACTTCGGATATTGACAAACGCCACACCAAGACTCTCAAGAACGTCTCAAGAACCTAGATGATAAGTTTGGCTGTTGAACGCCACAAGAATAACTTGATAAGTTCAGAAGTTTTGGAGAATTCAGAAAAAGTGAGAATTGTGTTTTCTGACATTCTTGAAAAGACTTTTGAACTTATCAAGTTATTCTTGTGGCGTTCAACAGCCAAACTTATCATCTAGGTTCTTGAGACGTTCTTGAGAGTCTTGGTGTGGCGTTTGTCAATATCCGAAATCTTGGTTCTTATCTCGTTAGGTAACGGGTTCAAGCTTCAAACAAGCTTGTGTCTTGAAGGTCTTGGGGTTTGAATCCACGTTTGGTGTCGGGTTTCGTCGTTTCATCGGTTGAGGTTCATATCAGTAAAAATTCCTAAATTACTCTCTAATAAATTCGGATTTAATTCCAAAATGAAAAAAACAAATAAGGAAAACTGACCTACTCTTCCTAATAAATGCCTAAAACTAGAAAGGAAACATTAAGTATTTAATTTGGCTTTATTATCAGCCATTACACCAAAAGAATCACACCTAAATAAATTTTCAAGAATGTAAGAAAACACAATTCTCATTTTTTTCTGAATTCTCCAAAACTTCTGAACTTATCAAGTTATTCTTGTGGCGTTCAACAGCCAAACTTATCATCTAGGTTCTTGAGACGTTCTTGAGTCTTGGTGTGGCGTTTGTCAATATCCGAAGTCTTGGTTCTTATCTCGTTAGGTAACGAGTCAAGGCTCAACAAGCTTGCGTCTTGAAGGTCTTGGGGTTTGAATCCACGTTTGGTGTCGGGTTTCGTCGTTTCATCGGCGAGGTTCATATCATTTATAATTTTGCTGCTAATAAATTTTATGATTATTTAATTTTTATTCATTTGTCTTTTTCTTTATATTTTGCTAACAATCTTAGAACACCCTTGCCATAGACGACGAATAGGTTTATTGGTTTCGGAGAAGAGATTGCTAACCTTTTTATACTCATTCTGTCTTTAGTACAGGAAATTTTCGTTTTCAGTTTCGTTATCATTCTTATAGTTCCGGTTTATGTTATATTTCTGTAACATTTTTTTGTCAATTTCCCTTGCTCATTACTTGACCTGTTTCATTCGTTTCTTTTGGTTACAGGTGGTAAAACCAGTTGGTGTTTATAATTTGTTTTGCATCAGTTTGCTTATATTACTTGTCCTTTCTTTTCCAGTATTTTTTTTTTTCCCCATCTGATTACGGTTTTGTGTTTATATAAATAGTCATATAGTAACGTATTTGCTCTTTATATCTTCTATTTCGGTTTTCATATATTATTCACATAAATATACATATATATATTTATTACAGTTTGTAAAATGGTTATTTTACGTTACTGTATTTTATATATTTATTTGTTTATGTTTCCTAGTAAGTTTCCGTTGCTTGATTATAGGTACAGTGTTTACATATACTTATATATATTAATGTTTATTTTAATGTTTCGGATTTAATTCTAGTTACTGTTTGTAGATTATATATTGTCATTTTAATATTTTATATTCAGTAGAGTTTTGTAATGTTTTTCTTCTGATTTCTTTTACAGTATCGATTTGTCTATATGGGCTTATATATATAAACGTTTGTTTGGTTTCTTTTCACTACTGCTTCTGTTTCTTTATATTTTATATATATATATATATATATATATTTGTTACGGGCGAAGGAAAAAAAAAAAACCAAACAAACGTGCTTCTTATTAAAAATTTGTGATACAAACCACACCAACTTGTGACGAAACCCGTAATCTAAGAAGTCTCCAAGATCGTCTCTATGCTCAGGTTTGATAGGGATGGAAACCGTGACCCGTTGCTTGAATCGTGACACGAACCTTGGTATAGAAGACCGCGACCCAATGCCAATCCGCAAACAAGAACCTTGGTATTGTCGTAGACGCCACAAACAGTGGTGGAGAAACTGTTTGATAAGTCGAATTTGAACGCCACAAGACAAGTCTTGATAAGTTCGATTAGTTCAACAAGAACTGAGAGATAAATCACAAGAGTGAATAGAATGCCAAAGTCCAAAAAAAGTTCCATTGATCTGAAAATAAGGCCTATTTATAGGCTGAGAATTACAATAATATTCCTAGAATATCCTAAGCTAAAGAAAAGGAAACTAACCTAAATAATTTTAGCCTAAAATATAAAAAAGCTGCAAGGTCTTAAGCAAGGAAGTTGGAGTGTAGAGGATCATTACTACAGGGAGTTGTATAAGAAGCTGCAAGGTCTTAGGCAAGGAAGTCGGAGTGTAGAGGATTATTACAAGGAGATGGAGGTTATCATGATTCGAGCTAATGTAGAGGAAGATCGAGAGGCTACAATGGCTAGGTTTCTAATGGGACTAAACCGAGAGATCCGTGATCGGGGTTCAGATGCATCACCACGTGGAGTTAGAAGACATGGTGCAAATGGCCATCAAAGTGGAGCAGCAACTTAAGAGAGGGGGGTGGTATGCGTGTAGGCCATAACTCGAGTTTCAACCCTTGGAGACCAAGTACCGCAAGGGAGGAAGACAAGTCTCAAACATATTCAACTCCCAAGTACAAATCCGAGCCGAAGTCTGAAAACACCAACCAGATTTCTAATGGTAAAACAGATCCCTCTACTTCTAGAAACCGTGACATTAAGTGTTTCAAGTGTCAAGGCAGGGGCCACATAGCTAGCGAGTGCCCGAATAAAAGGTTGATGGTGATAAATGCTCAAGGAGAGATTGAGACAGAAGATGAACAAGAAGATGAAGTCGATGAAATGCGACCTCTTGAGGACGCTTATGATGGGCAGTTTGCCGGTGGAAGGAGAGTCATTAGTGGCAAGACGAGCTCTTAACGCACAATTTAAAGAGGAAGAAAACTACCAGCGAGAGAATTTGTTCCATACTTGGTGTTTGTGAATAACAAAGTTTGCCACGTTATTATTGATGGAGGAAGCTGCACCAGCGTGGCTAGCACTGAGTTAGTGGGAGAAATTGGCATTACGTACCTTGAAGCATCCACAACCGTACCGGCTGCAGTGGCTAAACAATTGTGGGAAGTCAAGGCAACGAGATACATGATGGTAGCGTTTTCCATTGGCAAGTATGAAGATGAGGTGCTTTGTGATGTGTGGTACATATGCACGCATGTCATATCCTATTGGGCCGATCATGGCAGTACGATCGGCGGGTCACACATGATGGATCACCAATAGGTACTCCTTCATCATTAAAAAACAGCCCATATCACTTGTTTCATTACACTCCAAAACAAGTTCTTGAAGACCAACTGAAGATGCAAAGAGTGAGTGTAAAGAGAAAGAAAAAGAGGAGAAGAGAAAGGCGACGAGACTGAGAAGAAAGAAAGAAAAAGAAAAGAGAGAAAAAGAGAAAGACAAAAACCAAAAAGAGAGTGAGAAGAAGGAAAAGGAGAGAGTTACGGTCTTGTTGAGTGCAGGAGAGGAAATATACAATTTTATTGCAAAAAAAAGAGATCAAGAGAGCGTTACTTTCACGTCAGCCTCTTATAGTACTCATGTACAAGGAGGCCCTTTTGTGTACTAATGATCTCGCCGGTTCCTTACTGAGCAATGTTGAATCTTTTTTTGCAGGATTTTGGGGATGTCTTTCCCGAGGAATTGCCTTCCGGCTTACCACCAATTCGAGGAATTGAACATCAAATTGATTTCATACCTAGTGTGACAATTCCAAACGACTAGCCTATCAAAGTAATCCCGAGGAAACGAAGGAACTTCAACGGCAAGTCCACGAGCTAATGGAAAAAGAGTATGTTAGAGAGAGCATGAGTCCTTGTGCGGTTCCGGTAATACTAGTGCCTAAGAAGGATGGGACATGAAGAATGTGTGTTGATTGCCGAGCCATCAACAACATCACGAATCATGAGAAGGCAAAGCAACCACATAGAACGGCGAACGGAACAATATGTCGAGCAAGCCAATAAAGGACGCAAGAAGGTTATTTTTGAACCGGGGGATTGGGTTTGGCCGCACATGAGGAAGGACCAATTTGCCGAGCAAAGACGTTTAAAACATCTCTCGAGGGGTGATGGGCCGTTTCGAGTGTTGGAATGCATCAATGATAATGCCTACAAGAGGGGGATGTAGGTGACGATTTATCTCCTTTTGAATTACCAGGTGAGTTTGGTGTTAGTGCAAGTTTAATGTTTCTGATATAACTCCTTTTGATGTAGGTGATGATTTGAGGGCAAATCCTCTTCAAGAGGGGGAGAATGATGCGAATGAGGCTGCACATCCAAGCATACATGATGGGGAAACTAATAGGTGGGCTTGGAGAGACTCAAGGTTAGCACCCACGTGATCCATTAAGCTTGCCAATTGGGCCAATTACGAGACTTAGAGCCAAGCGATTTAAAAAAGCATTGAATGGGCTGATTCAAAAAGTTTGGAATCAAGTAAATTCGTGGAGGCCCATTGAGCATGGTCCGCGTTATCAATATCCGAAGTCTTGGTTCTTATCTCGCTAGGTAATGGGTCACATTTGGTGTTGGGTGCCGTCGTTTCGTCGGCAAGGTTCATATCAGAACTCAAGAGGATTTCTACGAGTGAATTGTGAGGACTTGAGTGACATCTTATTGTGTGCAAATACGAGTGTGTGTGAAACCATTATTCGAGTGAAAACACGTGAGGGAGTGAATTGGTGAGGTCCTTTATTACTAACTTTGTTTTGCAGCAATCTTGTCTCACAATAGCATTACTGATGGTTGCCACAGATTCATGAGTGGATAGATCGGATAGAGAATACACGTGTGGAGCAGCCACAACCCGCTCCTAATGTGCGAAGAAGGGAAAGAGTTCAACCGAGACATGAAGCGGTGGGACTATGAGGAGTTCAATAAGGGCGGTTTTGAGGAGGAGGATGAAAAACGCTCGGTGGGCAGCGTTAGGAGGTTTGGACGGGTTCAAGGAGATATGAATAGGGAGGATAATGATTTGGGTAGTATTAAGATGAGAATTCCATCATTTCAAGGAAGGAATGATCCCGAGGCGTATTTGGAGTAGGAGAAGAAAGTGGAGTCGGTGTTTAAGTGCCACAATAACTCCGAAATGAAAAGGTAAAACTTGCTGCCATTGAGTTTTCTAACCATGCTATTGTTTGGTGGGATCAGTTGATGCACAACAGGAGGCGAAATGGTGAGAGACCAGTGAGCACTTGGGAAGAGATGAAGGCTATCATGCGGAAACGATTTGTGCAAAGCCACTACTATCAGGACTTGTACCAAAAGTTGCAAAGATTGGTGCAAGGTAATAAAAGCGTGGAAGACTACTACCAAGAGATGGAGGTACCCATGATTAGAGCCAATGTGGAGGAGGACCGGGAGGCTACCATGTCACGCTTTTTGGCTGGTTTAAACCCCGAAATTGCAAACCAAGTGGAGTTGCATGAGTATGTAGAGTTGGATGAGATGGTACATATGGCCATCAAAATTGAGCACTAACTAAATGATGCGGACATGGCTAGCACAAGAGCATGGAATGCGGATCTTATTTCAGTTCTAGAATAATAGGCATTTTTGACTTTTCATGGACGTTTATGGCTGATAATAAAGATATTTAAAAATGTCAAACTTTCCTTTCTAGTGATCATTTGAGATTAGCCAATTAAATGGCATATTATTTCCTTTTTCTTTTTTAGGCAAGTAAGAAATTTTAATTATCAGATTTTGGCCATAATTAGTGTAGTTATTTTAGGAATCTTTTGTAACATTCAGCCTATAAATAGGCGTCTTTGTAATAATGAGTTGATAAGTTTTGGAATTCAGAAATGTGAGAGAATTTTCTCTCTGGTTCTTTGACGAACCATTTGAACTTATCGGAATCTTCCGTGGCATTCATTATCGACTTGTCAAACGGTTCTCCACCACCGTTTGTGGCATCTACGACAATACCAAGGTTCTTGTTTGCGGGTTGGCATTGGGTCGCGGTCTTCTATACCAAGGTTCGTGTCACAATTCAAGCAACGGGTCGCGGTTTCCCATCCAAATATACCAAGGTTCTTGTTTCGCATTAAACAATGGGTTGAGGTCAAATATACCAAGGTTCTTGTTTTTGTTGAAGCAATGGGTCGAGGTCTCCCATCCAAACCAGATTGTAGAACGTTCTTGGGTTCCTTTTCGTTGTCGGGTCTCGTTATTCTTGGCGGGGGTTCACATCATTTGGTATCAGAGTTTCGGTTCTAGTCTCAGGTTTATCTATCCTTTAAATTTTTATTTTTTTATTTTTTTTTTCTTTCGAATCCTAGTTTGCCTCAGTTTCTAATTTAAAAAAAGTAAAAAAAAATCGAATTAAAAAAAACGTCAAAAAAAGAGAAAAGAAAACAGAAAGGAGTCCATAAAAAAAAAGAAGAAAAAAATTTAAAAAAAAAAAAAAGCAAAAGAAGAAAACATCGTCGCAGATGCCCTTTTTCGCAGGTGATGAACTTTGATTTGAGGACAAATCATTTTCAAGAGGAGGGGAATGATGCGGACATGGCTAGCACAAGAGCATGGAATGCGGATCTTATTTCAGTTCTAGAAGAATAGGCATTTTTGACTTTTCATGGACGTTTATGGCTGATAATAAAGATATTTAAAAATGTCAAACTTTCCTTTCTAGTGATCATTTGAGATCAGCCAATTAAATGGCATATTGTTTCCTTTTTCTTTTTTAGGCAAGTAAGAAATTTTAATTATCAGATTTTGGCCATAATTAGTGTAGTTATTTTAGGAATCTTTTGTAACATTCAGCCTATAAATAGGCGTCTTTGTAATAGTGAGTTAATAAGTTTTGGAATTCAGAAATGTGAGAGAATTTTCTCTCTGGTTCTTTGACAAACCATTTGAACTTATCGGAATCTTCCGTGGCGTTCATTATCGACTTATCAAACGGTTCTCCACCACCGTTTGTGGCGTCTACGACAATACCAAGGTTCTTGTTTGCGGGTTGGCATTGGGTCGCAGTCTTCTATACCAAGGTTCGTGTCACGATTCAAGCAACGGGTCACGGTTTCCCATCCAAATATATCAAGGTTCTTGTTTCGCATTAAACAATGGGTTGAGGTCAAATATACCAAGGTTCTTGTTTTTGTTGAAGCAATGGGTCGAGGTCTCCCTTCCAAACCTGATTGTAGAACGTTCTTGGGTTCCTTTCCGTTGTCGGATCTCGTTATTCTTGGCGGGGTTCACATCACTAAAGAGGAGGGGGGTAGCAGCTCACGTGGAGTACAAGGTGGGGGATCCTCTTGGAGGCCAAATTTTGCTAGAAGGGAGGAAAAGCAACCAGCCCCGATCAAACCAAAAGTGGATCCAAAACAAGAAGTAGTCGGCCACCAAAGTCATGGTAAAACACCATGGAAGTTAAGTTTCCTGGTTGTGAAACTTTTACCCCATAAGAATAATATTAGATGCGGGAAAAGTTTGGTGGTGCCTTAGCTTGGGGAATGCAAATATGCAATGTGCCAATATGAGTTAGATATTACCAACAACAATTTATTAGGCTATGATAATGATGATGACTATGAGCTGATGATGAAGTTAATGAGGTTGAGATCGATAGCAACAACCTTGAAGTCGACATATAATAGTTTGACTAAGGTCGATTATATACAACCTTTTAAGTAATGGAAATTATGTCATGATGGAAGTTTTAGACCTTCCTTAAAGATATGATTATGCCTTTGTGCTATAAGGGAAATGTTGAAGGCAAAAGAGAAGTTTCTACTAGCTAACAAGTAGCTAGTTGATATGAGTATACCTTACCACTGCATCACTCGAATAGTAATATGTTTTTAATTATACTATTTATTATGATTTTCCATGATTAATCTTATGAATGGTGCTTAATCTTATGCTTATTAGAACCCACTCATGTTAAGCAAGGGTCATCATGTTATGCAATGGCCATCATGTTATGTAAGGGCCATCATGAAAAAGTAAAGGGCCAAATCTTTGAGGAACAAGTTTCAAAAAAGGGGCCATTATGAAAAGTAAAGGGTTCTAATAGCACAAGATTAACATTGTACTAGAGGGTCCTCAGCCTTTTCAAATTTATAGAAAAATATCTTAAATATGATATATTCGCTGAGCCCCTCAACTAAAGTTAAAGAGAAGTATTATATGATATGCTTTTCAAATATGACAAGTTATATGATATACTTGCTAAGAATTTTATGTAGACAGTTCTTGTGATGCAGTATGAAAGTATGTATGATGAAAGTATGAAAGTTATGAAAGCATGAAAGTATGAGGATATGAAGGTATGAAATTATGATAGAATATGAGAGAAGATTATGATTCTATATAAGAGACATGATCCCATTAAAGTATTAAAATGGGAACATGAACAAACTACTATGGATTGGTAGTGGATTTGAAGAAAATCCACCTAGAATTATTCGAAATTTTGAGGACGAAAATTTTTTAAGGAGGGTAGAATGTAATAACCCGAAATTTTGATGACTTGTGATTTCCTTAGATATTAGAGAATCTAAGTCTGAATCATGTATGTAGATATGAAGCTTCTGATCTGAATTGAATATCAGTATATATTTGAGTTCTCAGTTAATTAGCTACAAGACTCAGTAATAGTTTGCTTAGTCAAGTATGAGACCTTTTGATGAAAAAGGACAGAATAATTTATGATTTTATTCTGGTCAAAGTTTGACCAGGTTAACTTTAGGTTTGACTGAGACGGTACTGCAGGATAATCAACAGTATGAAAATGGACTGCATTTTAAGAGGAAAGCCAAACAAGGCCCAAAGGGGAGGCCACCTCACAAGGACTAAAGTGCAAAGATTTTGTCCTTAGGGGGCCAAAGCACAATTTTAAGAAAATATGATGTAAGCATGATGATGTAAGCTTGATGATGTAAGCATGATAATGTAAGCAAGTAACTTGGCCTCCAAGGCAAGCAAATGGCCGGCCACCACCTCCCAAGGACCAATGGGCAAATATTTTTCTCTTAAGGGCTATTATGCAATTTTTGGATTAAAAATAAATCCAAAAATAAATTAATTATCACTATAAATAGGTGATGGGGGAAGGCTCATTTTGTTCACAAAAAAAAAAAAAAAAAAAAAAAAAAAAAAAAAAAAAAAGAGAAAACACCCCAAAATTATGCCAAAATCTCACCTCACTCTCTCCCCCCTTAGAAAGCCGAGCCAATAGAGAAAAAAAAAATGAATGAGAGGGTCGGAAATTTGGAGAACACCAAAGCTAGTGGTGGCCGAAAATTTTGGGAGAAAACCAAGCTAGAGGGAGACCGGTTTTTGGTAAAAACTAAGGGGGAAAAGATTGGATCCAAATCTAGCCCCAACCTTTGTGTGAATTAAGGAGTATGAATTGTTGTTGTGTCATATTTGGACGATAAACCAAGAACGTAAGATGACAGGTAAGTACAAACCTCACCTACAGTATGGAATATAGTAAATACTATTTTCAACTATGACGTGTTTTCATGTATGCCGTGATATGCCATGTTATGCCATGTATGCCAAGATAGGCCATGTTAAGTTATGATATGCCATGCTATGCCAAGATGTGCCATGATATGCCATGTGTATGTATATGTTAATGTTATGGTTGATATTATGTTATGTTATATATTTTGATATAATGACATCATGAGATATGTTCACTAATATTAAACCACAAGGTAGGAACATATTTTAAGTCATAAGATAAGACAAGCAAGGTGTCGTACCAACCTCCTGTTGATCCGGGAGGATCATGTATGTTTAAGAAAATTCTCAGACCTTCCGTTGATGCGTGAAGGGTTATGTATATGATTATCAACCTCTCGTTGATGCGTGAGGGTATAATCAACATCAACCTTCCGTTGATACGTAAAGGATCACATATGTTTAAGAAAATTCTCAGACCTTTCGTTGATGCGTGAAGGGTTATGTATATGATTTTCAACCTCCCGTTGATGCGTGAGGGTATAATCAACATCAACCTTCCGTTGATACGTAAAGGATCATGTATGTTTAAGAAAATTCTCAGACCTTCCGTTGATGCGTGAAGGGTTATGTATATGATTATCAACCTCCCGTTGATGCGTGAAGGTATATTCAACATCAACCTTCCGTTGATACGTAAAGGATCATGTATGTTTAAGAAAATTCTTAGACCTTCTGTTGTTGCGAAAGGGTTATGTTTTAAGATTCCCAGAATCGTTAGGGACCTTGCAAACCTTAACTTTCTTTGGAATGCGCGCATTTGGTACGTACATAAGGGGCCCATATGTTAAGCAAGATAATAAATTCAAGTTCATAATTTAAGTCTATAATGGAGCATAAGACATTCATAATCGATCATAAATGGATCATGCATAAGTTATATGATGCTTGACGTGCTTTGTGAGATTAAGTTTGTACTTGCTGGGCGAAAGCTCATCAATATATTCTATACTGTAGGTAAGATGCCTGCAGCTTTACCTAGTGGGCTATGGAGACGATGCAGCAAGTGAAGGGCGGTGTGGGATACCACTACGCAGATTTTTTGCAAACTCTTTAAACTATGAACTCGTACAGGTATGATTAAGTAATATGAACTATGTTATTTATGTGACGTTTGAAAATCCCGGTTTACAAGGTTTAAGTGTGACCTTTTAATCGGATTAACAAGTAATGGGTAGGCATGATAAAGTTTACCCTTACGGATAAGTTTAATTAAGTTACGAAGAAAATTTTTTTTTGAAATTTTCTTCAAGTTTAAGTATTAGAAACTAACAAGTAAGTTAAGAAAGTATAGTAACGGCCCACGTTTACGTAGTCGGCCCTACGTAAACAGTTGGGGGCGTTACACGGGAGTTGTACAACAAGTTGCAAAATCTTAAGCAAGGCACCCGGAGTGTGGAGGAGTACTATAAGGAGATGGAGATGACGATGATCCGCACAAATATAGAATAGGATCAGGAAGCTACAATGACAAGGTTTTTGGCGGGCTTAAACCGAGAAATTCACAATGCTGTTGAGTTACAACATTATGTGGAGTTGGAGGACATGGAACACATGGTTGTCAAAATTGAGAATCAACTCAAGAGGAGGGGCAGTAGTAACACGCGTCCAAGCCAAAACCCGAGTACCTCAGCTTGGAAGGCACACCCATGGAAGAAGGATGAGAAGCAACTCAACCCAAGGCCAAAAGCCGAACAAAAACGAGAGGAGGCCAGCCATAGGAACCAAGGTAAATCCGATTCTTCCACTACTCGGAATCGTGATATTAAGTGCTTTAAATGTCAAGGCAGGGGTCACATAGCTAGTCAATGTCCGAACAAACGAGCTATGGTGATGCGAGACAATGGAGAGATTGAAACCGACGAGGACTCGGACAATGATTCTATGCCTTCATTAGAGGATACCGACGATGAGGAGTATGCTGTCCAAGGAGATTTATTGGTTGTAAGGAGAGCTCTAAGTGTGCAAGCCAGAGAAGACGAAGAAGAGCAATGGGAAAACATATTTTATACTAGGTGCCATGTCAAAAACAAGGTATGTAGTGTGATTATTGATGGTGGGAGTTGTACTAACGTTGCTAGCATAACCATGGTAGAAAAGTTAGGTCTGCCAACAATCAAGCATCCTCGACCTCATAAATTGCAGTGGTTGAATGATGATAGTGGGGAGATAAGGGTGAATAAACAAGTGTTAGTTTCTTTTCGCATTGGAAGATATGAAGATGAAGTTTTGTGCGATGTGGTTCCGATGCAAGCTGGGCACTTGTTATTAGGCAGGCCATGGCAATTTGATAGACGAGTTAAACACAAAGGCTTCACCAACAAGTACTCGTTGGTTCACAACCAAAGAACGGTCACTTTTATGCCGTTAACACCAAAACAAGTCTATGAAGACCAAGTGAGCTTACAAAGAGAAAGTGAGAAAAAGAAAATAAGTGAAGAAAAATCAAGAATGGGAGTACAGAGAGAGAGTTCGGCCAATGAGAGAAAAAAGAAGAGGTGGCCGAGAAAAAGGAAAGCAAAGAGAGAAAGGGAGAGAAAATCGAGAGAACTGAAAAGAATACACAACAAACCCATGAGAGAAAAGCAGAGAGAAAAACAAACTTTTATGCGAGAGGCGGTGAGATCAGGAGGGCAATGTTCTTGAATCAGCCAATGATTGTACTTTTGTACAAAGAGGCGCTTTTAAACACTAATGATCTTGACCCTGCATTGCCTAGTTCTGCTGTTTCTCTATTGTAGGAATTCGAGGATGTATTTCCTGAGGACGTGCTTGATGGTTTACCACCAATTCAGATAATAGAACATCAGATAGATTTTGTACCAAGCGCTTCAATTCCAAATCGACCGGCTTATAGAAGCAATCCCGAGGAGACAAAAGAGCTTCAAAGGTAGGTTAGTGAGTTGATGAAAAAAGGGCATGTGAGAGATAGTATGAGCCCTTGCGCCGTTCCAATATTATTTGTGCCAAAGAAGTATGGGACATAGAGGATGTGTGTGGATTGCAGAGCCATTAATAATATCACGGTAAATTATCGCCATCATATACCTCGATTGGATGATATGTTGGATGAATTACATGGAGCTTCTATGTTCTCGAAAATTGATTTGAAAAGTGGGTATCATCAAATTCGCATGAAAGCAGGATATGAGTGGAAGACAGCATTTAAAACGAAACTGTAACGACCAGCCTAACGTAGGCCGTTACCTTACTTATCTTACATAATTACTTAACTTATTTACCTTAGCTGAAATACGAAATAATTTTTTTTTTAAAACAACTTGAAACTAAAATCTACCCCATTACATACATACTTACGTACTTCAGTACTCAAATATCAACTTACATACAATATAGTTCATAAATAATAACATAATATAACAAAAGATGTAGCGGTCCCCATCCCACGTTTCACATCTCGTCGTGCCAAGCCCCACCGTCTTGTATCAAGGATTACCGATAGGTTGCTTACCTACAGCATTGACGTAAGTCGTGAGCTTTCGCTCAGCAAGTACAACTATATACCCGCAAAACAAAACTTAATAAAGCAATGCATGAACCAATTATGCTTTATTATGGTTTCTTATGTTAGCATATCTTTTGGGCCCCTTACATAACATAACATAAGTGTCCGTATCGTGGCGCGCTGCCATGGAGTGGTTGGGACGGCCAACCAAATCCAACTCAAACCATGGACCGAACCCGCCCTTGTGGCAGACCGGTACAACACAAGGCAACTTGCTTGCCATCATACTTTAAATCTTTCCTTAACTTGCTCTTGAAATTAATTTCTTAAAAAAATAGTTTTCTTCTTTAAAAACAGTCTTTTAAAACAGTTTCATACTTGAAATTGGGTTCTCATTCTTACCAAATGACTTATCATTGGTGAGCATGCTTCATGATGCCATAATAAAACATAAATCATATACATCACATAACTGCATAAGTTTCACACAAAACATGCAAGTAGCAAACAAATAGCTTATGTTGTAGGTGAAGTTGTACTTACAGGTTTCGTCATGGATTTTGTTGCTCCAAATCGGGTTACAACAACAGGTTACTTCCCTGTTTTCAAAAAGCATGTAAGATAAGGGTCATCTTATCTTAACATAAATCATTACATTCAATCCTGGTATCCTTAACCAGCATTCATTAGTAATCCTAGTTATATGTCCCCCACACACTACTATGATAACTCATTGGGTTACTAAGTGTAACCCTAGGGCACGTGACCTACTTTAAATCAAACAACATCTTGTTTGATTATTTGATGAACTCTGGGTTTAAGGCCCTATCATACTTAGTATCTTATTAGGTTACTATTAGTAACCTTAGGTATAAGCCCAAGTTATATGTGGATCAAATCCTATTGGGTTACTAAGGCCCAATTTTTAAAATCATGTCCTACTAGGTTACTATGGGCTTTAAGCCCAGCCCAATAACTTGGTAATCTATCCGGTTACTAATGGTCATCATCTTGTTACTATGCCTTAAAATAATTTGGACCCGAATAAATTTAGTAACCTATCCGATGACCATATATCTTACTATGGTTATCCTATTTATTTTTCCTTACTAAACTTGGTTTACCTAATCATTTAATAAATTGTTTTTATAAAACTATCCAAGTCTAGAGGAATCTGCTGAAAATAGTCCCATTAATCCAACTATCAATGTATGTATAGGAATTGTCTATCCCTGCACTGTATTACAAATCATGTGCAGGAATTTTCTATTTCCTGCACAGTTTTCAGACTCTAGTTATTCCTTAGAATCCGTTTTGAATTTAAAAAACTTTTCTCCATGAAATTTTTAGGTCTTGAAAAATCCTACAACTTTCATTCTTTACTCAAAACCCAGTTCTATCTCTAACCTTCTCTTTTTCCTTGTTGAACCTGCATGGCCATGCACAGGGTCTGGGCATGACCAGGTTCGGATTTTTGTGAAAACAGAGGCCTTTCGAGCTTTATTTTTAAAAACCATCCTATAACTGCCCCCTAGGATTTTCCATTTCCTACAACTTTTCAGTTTTTACTTTCCTCAGATTCGGCCTCTAAAGGCCTCAAAATCTTGTTTCCATATTACTACCCAGTCTTGATCCGAGACTGGCAGTTTCTGTTTTAATTGTTTCTTACGTGAAATTACGTGCACACTACCTCGAATGGTTAAACCGTGAGCCTATATCAAGCATGCAGCGCATTACGGACTATTCTCATTGCCATACATTCATTCTCATTCATAAAATCATTCATACAAACCCATTTGGTTATTATTTACCAATTAGGGTTTTTAGGGTTTCCTTAACCCTTCTAGCATCATACTTCAATATCACATAGTCTATCACACCATATCTCTTCTTGAGTGTATGGGGACATATTACAAACATTTACTAGGCATTCATACATACCATACATACTCTAACAATTGAAATCATAACCATATACAAAATCATAAATCAAGACCATTAAACCTAATCAAGCACAAATCTAAACTACTCTAAGCTATTACATGAAAAATAGAATGAGCTTATGCTCTTACATACCCACATAAAATACACATAAAGCTTGAACCAAAAACTTAATTGGATAGCTTAAAGGTTTTAGATGGATACCTTTAAGCTTGGAGATTGGTTCTAGACCTTGGATCAAACTTTCCTTCCTACTTTGGTTCCTCCACAAATCGGACCACTTTTTCTCTCATTCTCTCTCTCTTTTGTTTTTTTTTTTTTTTCTTCTCATCTCATTGGGGTTCGGTTTTTATGAGGGAAAGAGGGTGAGATGAAATTTTGCCATAGTTTTGGTAGAGTCACATAAAATGATCCAAAAAAGCCCTCCCCCCCCCCCCCCCCCCCCCCCATCACCTATTTATAGGTGAAAAATAATTTCTTTTTTTATTCCTAAAATTGCATTTAGACCTCAAAAGAAAAATATTTGCCCATTGGTCCTTGTGAGGTGGCTGGCCATGATAGGTTGCCTTGGAGGCCAAGTAATTCTATAATTATCTACTTAATTCTATTTTCCAAAAATCCAAAAATTCTCATGTTAATCCTTGATGAGGTGTCCCCCCATTAAGGCCCTGTTTGGCTTTCCGCCTAAAATGCAGTCCATTTTCATACTAATACAGATATTACAAATACTGTTTTTACTAATAACAGTACTGTCATATTGGACTATAGTCCAAAAATTCATCTGAGTAAAATTTGACTGCGTAAAACTTTTTCATATGACTTCGAGCTACTTAGCCCTTATTGTCCTAAATAATGTGCTCCATCTCCTTAAAATAATCCTCTACACTCCGACTCCCTTGCCTAAGACCTTGCAGCTTCTTATACAACTCCCTGTAGTAATGAGTTGGAACGAACCGCTTTCTCATCACCGTTTTCATCTCCTCCCACGTCTCTATTGGTCGTTCTCTATTCTGTCTCCTGTTTAAAACAAGTTGATCCCACCAAGTAATAGCATAATCAGAAAATTCAACCACAGCTAATTTTACCTTCTTGATTTCGGCATAGTTGTGGCAATCAAACACAAACTCCATTTTCTTTTCCCACTCAAGGTATGTTTCGGGATCAGATTTTCCTTGGAACGACGGAATCTTCATCTTAATACTACCCAAGTGGCTATCTCCCCGATTCCTAGCTTCTCAAAACCCATAACCACGCCCAAACCTACCCCGGTTCATTGGTGGCTCTTCTAACTCCTCCATCTCCTCTTGATCTTCAATATCCCCCCATTGCACCCCTTGTTGCACTCGCCTATATGGTTGTCTAACAGAAGCGTTTCGTGGCTGCTCTCGAGTTGACTCTTCTTCCAACCTATCCATTCTCTCATGAATTTGTTCTAATTCAGTCCTCATCATCCGTCTCATCTCCCCCAACAAGGCCTGTACTTGTAGGTTCGAAATTGTTGGTTGTTGTGCCTCTTCGGTTGAGTTTTCTTCTTGATTGCGCGACATATTTAGAATATGCAAAATAAGGTTGGGGATCCTCTCAAGCCCTCCCTCACGTGTTTCACTCAAGAATGATTTGCTGACTCTCGTGTTTGTCACTCAATTGGCTTTTACCCTCTTATATTCTCTCCACTCTTGCCTTTTTCCACTCGTTGTGCCTTCTTTGATTCTTAATTAGACTCAAGAACAATCAGGATTCAAGCAGCAATTCGATGAGAAGAAAACAACCAAAACAAACCACAAGATTCAATCGGCAATTCCCAAGAAACTGGTGCAAGCAATTAAAATGACAAAGATGGTTCTAAGGTAATGAGATGCTAGGTCAAAACCACAATGAATTACAGTAATGAATATGATACTTGTTGATAATTTGGATGTTTTTTTTTTTTTTTGTAATCCGAATTTTTTTTTAAGACAATCTCCAACAAATGGTCTGAATCGAAACAAATAACTGAGTACTAATCCCAAAAAAAAATTCGACTCCCAGCAGAAACAAGAAACAACCCCCTTTTTTTTGACATTTTTTTTTCGACGTTTTTTTTTTCTTCTGACGTTTTTTCTTTTTTTTTTTTTTTAAATAATCCAAACACAAGAACAATGAAAGCAATCAAAGGATAATTCGAACTTGCCTTGGAACCTAGGCTCTGATACCAACTGATACGAACCACGCCAACTTGTGACGAGACCCGACAACGAAAAGGAACCCAAGAACGTTCTACAATCAGGTTTGGGTGGGAACCGTGACCCGTTGCTTGAATTGTTACACGAACCTTGGTATAGAAGACCGCAACCCAATATCAACCCGTAAACAAGAACCTTGGTATTGTAGTAGACGCCACAAACGGTGGTGGAAATCCGTTTGATAAGTCGATAGTGAACGCCACGGAAAATTCCGATAAGTTCAAATGGTTCGTCAAAGAACCAAAGAGAAAAATTCTCTCACATTTTTGAATTCTAAAACTTGTCCTTTCACTATTACAAAGACGCCTATTTATAGGCTGAATGTTACAAAAAATGTTCCTAAAATAACTATACTAATTAAGGCAAAAATCTGGTAATTAAAATTTCTTACTTGCCTAAAAAAAGAAAAAGGAAACAATATGCCCTTTAATTGGCTGATCTCACATCTTCACTAGAAAGGAAAGTTTGACGTTTTTTAAATGTCTTTATGATCAGCCATAAACGTCCATGAAAAGTCAAAGATGACTATTCTTCTAGAACTGAAATAAGATCTGCATTCCATACTCTTGTGCTAGTCATGTCCTCATCACTTCTGTACTCAAATATCAACTTACATACAACATAGTTCATAAATAATAACATAATATAACAAAAGACGTAGCGGTCCCCATCCCACGTTTCACATCTCGCTGTGCCAAGCCCCACCGTCTTGTATCAAGAATTGCCGATAGGTTGCTTACCTACAGCATAGACGTAAGTCGTAAGTTTTCGCTCAGCAAGTACAACTATCAAAGACTGATGTGGACGTTTTATTTTTCCAACGTTGAAGTGGACGTTATTTTGCAGCAAAGAATCAAGTCAAGATTACGTTTTCAAGAGTTCAAAATTCAAAACAAGATCTGATCAAGATTTGATTTCTTTGTAATCTGATTTTTTAGTTTTAAGTTTTAATTTAAATTTTGAATTAATTCTGAATTTATTTATTTATTTTAATTAAATCTGATTCCTAGATTTTTAGGCATGTTTATCCTTAAGGGTGTATTAGGAATTTTACAAATTGTAACTTTGCCTATATAAGGTGATGCGAACTTCGCCAACTTGTGATGAAACTCGTCATCTAAGAAGGAACCCAAGAACATTCTACTATCAGGTTTGGATGTGAGACCTCGACCCGTTGCTTCAACATAAACAAGAACCTTGGTATATTTGACC
Source organism: Ficus erecta (assembly GCA_008635985.1). NCBI lineage: Eukaryota > Viridiplantae > Streptophyta > Magnoliopsida > Rosales > Moraceae > Ficus > Ficus erecta. The sequence goes on from BKCH01000489.1 coordinate 29,598, forward strand.
TCAACCCATTGTTTAATGCGAAACAAGAACCTCAGTATAAGGTAGACGCCACAAACGGTGGTGGAAATCCGTTTGATAAGTCGATAGTGAACGCTACGGAAAATTCCGATACGTTCGAATGGTTCATCAAAGAACCGAAGAGAAAATTCTCTCACATTTCTGAATTCCAAAACTTCTCAACTCACTATTACAAAGACGCCTATTTATAGGCTGAATGTTACAAAAGATTCCTAAAATAACTACACTAATTATGGTCAAAATCTGATAATTAAAATTTCTTACTTGCCTAAAAAAGAAAAAGGAAACAATATGCCATTTAATTGACTGATCTCAAATGATCACTAGAAAGGAAAGTTTGACATTTTTAAATATCTTTGTTATCAACCATAAACGTCCATAAAAAGGCAAAAATGCCTATTCTTCTAGAACTGAAATCAGATCCGCATTCCATGCTCTTGTGCTAGCCATGTCCGCATCATAAGGCTGACTTTTCAAATTATGAAATAAGAAAGATTTTGATGTTTATTCATATTGTGAGTTATTCTTCTTGAGTTCTTGAAGAAACTTATCCAAACTTATCAAGGATTCCTTGTGGCGTTCAAATCGACTTATCAAATCGACTTCCATAACCGTTTGTGGCGTCTTCACCATATGAAGGCTCTTGCTTCGCTAAGCAACGGGTCGCGAATTCCATCAAACTTGAAAGATCTTGGGTTGTTGTTTCCAGATTTGGTATCGGATTTCGTCACGTTGTTGGCGTGGTTCGTATCAGTTGGTATCAGAGCCTAGGTTCCTCCGGTTTGCCTATCCTTTTCTTGTTTTTCTTTCTTAAATTCGTCCAAAAATCTCTCCTTAAATCTGTGATATTAGTGTTTGATTCAGAGTCAAATTACTTTCTTTGAGATTGAGTCCTTTTTGGATTTTGAAACCATAATCTGATTCCCACTAGGTTTACCCAAAAAAAAAAATCATAGACACTAAATTCGTATTCCTGCAATCACTAGAGTCATAAAATCCATTAAAAAAAGATTAAAAAAAAAAGAATATGGAATTTATATAAAAAAGGGGGGGGGGGGATCCGGAAACAAAAAATTATCAGAATCCGAGATAAATTTGGGTGTTTTCTTGTTTCATACATCCTAAACCCCTTTCTGCCAATAACCCCACGTTTGAGTATCAAAAAAAAAAATCAGAATCCATGACAAAATTTGATTCGTTTGGTTTGCTTCTCGTTTTGAATTGCTGTTTGAATCCTTCTTATTATTGTTCGATTAGTTTTGAAAGAACTAAAAGAAGAATACGAGTGGAAAAAGGCAGAGTGTGTGAGAGTGTTAGAGGGTAAAAGTCAATTAACTTGAGTGAAACACGAGTGGATTTGAGTAAATTATTCTTTGAGCGAAACACGTGAGAGAGTGTAGTGAGGTCCCTTTTTTTTATTTTTTCCATACTGTTCTAACCTTGTTTGCAGATTTCAATCATGTCGCAAGATGAAGAGAAGAACACAAACGAATAGCTTCCACCAACCAATCTTCCAAACCTGCAAATGCAAGAGTTATTGGGGGAGATGAGACAGATGATGAGGGTGGAATTGGAGCATATACATGAGAGGTTGGATAGGGTAGAAGATGGACCACAACGGGGACAGCCACCAATTGCTCTGAACACTCCAAGAAGGCACCGATTGCACCAAAGGGAAGTTGAGGATTCGAGTGAATTTGAAGGGGACGATTTGGAGGAGGAATTTGATAGGATGTCAATGGGCAGCCGTAGGAGATACAGTAGGGATGGAGAAGCTAGGAACTGGGTAGACAACAACTTGGGAAGTATTAAGATTAAAATTCCTGCGTTTCAAGGAAAAAGTGATCCCGAAGCATACCTCGAATGGGAAAAGAAGATGGAGCTGGTTTTCAATTGTCACAACTACTCCGAACTAAAGAAGGTAAAACTTGCCGCAATTGAATTTATTGATTATGCTATTGTATGGTGGGATCAGTTGTGCATCAATAGGAGGCGGAACAGAGAACGTCCTATTGAAACCTGGGATGAGATGAAAAGAGTAATGAGACGACGAATTGTACCGAGTCACTACTATCGGGATCTCTACTTGAAGCTGCAAGGTCTCCATCAAGGTAATAGGAGTTTTGATGAATATAATAAAGAGATGGAGATGGCGATAATGAGAGCCAACATGGAGGAGGATCGGGAGGTGACAATGGCCAGATTTTTGAATGGTTTAAACCGAGAGATTGCTAACACGATCGAGCTGCACCATTATGTGGAATTGGAGGATTTGGTGCACTTAAAATAGACTTAAATTCCACAAACCAAAACTAATTAAAGCTTTAGTTAAGGGATCAAGAAATATACCTCTCAGTTTGAAAGAGGTGGGTTCTAGGCCTTGGATGAGAGGAAAAATCATTGTCCTCCTTCTCCAACAAAAAATCCGGTCACCAAGACCCTTGTTCTTCTATCTCTCTCTCTCTTCTTTTTTTTTTTTTTTTTCCCCTAAGAGCTAGACAGGAAAAGAAGATAAGATAACAAAAATGGCCAAATTCTCCACTACTTATACCTATTTATAGGTAAAATTTTCAAATTTTCCCACAATAAATTTTTTTTTTTTTTCAACTCACCTTGGTTTACATAATTGGCCTTAAAACACAATTTTTTGACTTTCTTGTCCCTCAAATGGCCGGCCATGTGGAATGTTGGAGCCAAAAAAAATCCTCTAATGCTTCTCTCTTTAATTCTTTTCATAAAAACAATAAATCCAAAAATTTGTGTGATTATCTTCAATTACTTAGCCTCCAAGTAATGCCATGTTTGGCCTTACCTCCTAATACGCAGTTTTTGTTCTTATTAATCCAGATAATACAAATATTGTTTCAACTACCAACAGTCTGATGATGTTGAACTGCAATCCAGAATTTATCTACACATAACTGGACTACGTATAGGTTTTCTTAGGACTTGAAGTCACCTAATTTTTATTACTCCAAATATTATTCCGGATTATTCTAGATGTTCCTAATCCTTATTCTTAATTCTGCATCCATAATACGGTCGGGTCACAAAATAATTTCAATACTGATTATTAAATTGCAGTATCGTCTTAACCATGTTATAAGCTATCATGGTCATTCATTGACCAGAGCAACAATATGATTCATGATTTTGTCTTTTTCACTACAAGGCCTCTTACCTGATTTAATGAACTGTCATTGAGTCTTATAGCATCATAAGAACTCAAACACATTCTGATAATCAGATTATGAATTTCACATAGTACATACTTAAATTTCCTTTATATCTAAGGAAATCACGAGTCCATCAAAAAGTTTGGTTATTACAGTCGCACTGAATTACCAACTCCACGCAGGCATCATTTTGTTGCACGATTTTAAATTGGTTTTAATTTTTTTTTTCCAACTTAAATTCGTAATTGACTGCAATTACTCCATGGAGGCTAATGTTGCTAACCTTTAAGCCTCAGAAAATGTTTCTAATTAATAGGAATAATACCATGATTAATTCCAAAAGCATGAAAACGTTTGTGACAACTTGTAACAGCCAAAACGTTTGGCTTCTAGCAAGTTAAAGCCATTGTAAATGGCTGAAACATTTGGCTTCCAACAAGTTAAGCCATTGTAAATGGCTAAACCGTTTTATTCCTCACTAAATGCCTATAAAATGGCGTCCATTCTTAGTCCAAAAGATAACACATGAAAATACAAAGTTTTCTTTTCCTTTCTTTGTGATCTAAGTCTAGGTGTCTTAAGTGATAGAGTTTGGGGATTTTTTCAAGTTCGCCGGAGGCTGTAACGTGATTGTGAACTGTTTTATCATAGGAAGCAGACGCTGATTAATCCTCCAGCACTGACGGTGAGGAGACGAATTTGTTTTAAGGAAACCATGCGGTACACGGGCCTCAGTGTTCATCTACAATTTTGAATTTCGTTTTCATGTATATTTATATAATTTTGCTACTAACAGATTTCATGATTATTTAATTTTTGTTCGTTGTCTTTTTCTTTATATTTTGCTAACAAAATTCAACTAAACATTCCCATAACAATCAGCAGAGTGTACATTCTACAAAGGCCTCGAATCACCTTGCAACATTAGAGTTTTACTATCCCATTCATGTTGTAAAAACACAAGCCAGAGGAGAAGGGAAAGAAAACAACTCCCATAACACTTTCCCCATTCCTAGTACAACTGTGGAACTTCGCCAAGCTGCTTCCATTTAAAAATATCGGGATCAGCTCGAGTTCTATTGCAAAACTCAGTTACGTAAAAACCCAATACCCCACGACTGTACACAAGAACCAATCCTCTTCAAGTATCACTACCCAAAAAAAAAAAAAAACACAAACAAAAACTGCCCTAATGAAATCGTACCAACCACACATGTAATGCCGTAATAGAACAGCACCGACTTGGCTTAACTAGTGTACCCCCGTTGCAAATGCTGTAAATACCCTCTAGTGTTCCATTCGATGCCTTCGTTGCAGTTCCATTTTGGTATATTATGGTTGCTGGGGTATCAATGGTGCCTGCTGCCATTGGGATTATCCTTTTGTTCTCATATCCTTGTAAGAGGAGACTGTCCAACTGCCCGCATGCCGCTGCTATAAGCCCTGTTTCACAAGTCACAATCACAACATTTTTTATATAACTCCCATGCATATCTTTATACTCCTAAAACTTTAAAACAACAACATGAACTTTCATGGAAAAGATTTCCCCTTTTTTTCTCTCTTTTTTTTTTTTTTTTTTTTTTCTGTTTGAGTGAGGAAGAGCAGGTGCCTGAGAATAAAGCAGAAGGTTTCCCCGGTCTTGATTTAAATTCAGGATGAAATTGTGCGCCGATGTAGTATGGATGATTCCTTAGCTCCACAATCTGTCGCACCAAAACTTTGAAACTCAGATTGTTGAGTCATTAGACACACAAATCAAGTGTACTAGTCCTACGAGTTTAAAGTTCCAACCTCCATGCGTCGACCTGTTATATCTTTCCCTGTGAAAGAGAGACCAGCCCTTTCAAGGCGTCCAACCATTTCCGGATTCACCTGCAGTGCAACATTTTTATTCCACTTGCCAAAAAATATCAATTTCTTAAATCAGAGATATCTATTTGCATCTTTATCCACCATACCTCGTATCTGTGTCGGTGTCTCTCATCAACGAAGCTTCTATTCCCGTATCTAAAGCAACACAAAATGCACATCATTAACACTTTAGTTATAACTAGTACCTACTAATTGATCCGTGTACTTCTCTAATTGCTTTCTACCTTAGCATTTTAAGGTACCCCAATGATTCACACTATACAAACAAAAAGCATTAAGGTACATATGCATGCAATGCATACAAATTCTTTTTAATTCAAGTAATTACAATTTAGCTGATTTGCAGTCCATAGCCTGAAAAAGGTTCTCCTTGATCCAAGACGCATGGTGCCACCCATATGTGTTTTTGAGCCCTGCTTAAGTGGCAAAAAGATCAGATACAGGGAATTGCAGAGGGCATATTTTTAAACCACAAATATACATAGAACTCAAAACACATTAAATAAAATCTAGACCTCAGGCATAAAGACAACACATGGATTCTTTGTTTGAGGATCGAATTCAGTGCTGTTAGCATCTTTCAGACCAAGAACAGATCGCGCAAACTCAATCACTGATATCTGCATTCCAAGGCAAATTCCAAGGTAGGGAATTCGGTTCTCTCGTGCATACTTTGCTGCTAGAATCTTTCCTTGCAACACCTCTGTCACCAAACCCTCCAGGAACAAGAACACCGTCAGCACCCTGAGAGGATAATACAGGCTAGTCAGAAGGCTGGCAGAGATGAAACAACAACTCAACTGAGAACGAATTGATTAGAGTTATATCAAATCACAATTGTTTGATGCAAAAAAAACCAAGGCCAATGAAGGCAAAGAAAACACAAACCTTTAACAACTTCCATGCAGCCTTGTAAGCATCAGGATTCTGATAAGATGATCTCTTTTTTGTCAAGTTGCGAAACAAGGCAGAAGATAAAAATCTAAACAAAGTGAGAATTGGCAATTATTAACCTCTTTTTCTGTTGCATCTTCTAAGTCACCAGCTGCAATCCAGTCCACAAAAAGCTTCTTACGTTGGGCAACAGATGCATGCAAAAGAGCCTGCAAAAAATGTTATGGAATCATATCCTATAACTCGTTGTAGTTTCTGCTCTCGAGTGATACACATATGCTGACAAACATCATGGAAATAAGTCCGCAAACTATACTTACATCAAATGCATAGTAGATGTACTATAGTAAAACTTACTTAGCAACAACTTTGATTAGCCTATTAGTGTCTGTTTGCAAACCTTCTATTTACAGAGAACTTCATAATCACTTTGGGATTTTGTCAATACAGTTCTCCTTCGATAAAAATTGAGGTAGGCAAACACTTTTTGAGAAACATAACTTTCTAGTAACTAAAACAGTTCTTTAGGGAACTATCTAGGGGAAAGGATTTGCCACACAAAGAGGAGTGGATCACTCTACCTTCAGGACAGAGAGGTAGGAATCTGACAGGCCTGTATATTTCCCAACCATGGCGATACGGACCTGTCGATTGAAGAGATTAAAATGATATTTATGGCAAGCAGAAGGGGAAAAAAAAGTATATTTTACTTGGAAGATGAGACCTACCGGCTCATGCAGTGCATCAGCAAGTTCAGTCCTAGAAGTCCATTCCTCCAAGTCAGGCTCCCTAGCCATGCTGCAGATTATCAAACATTATTTTGTGAGGACGCTAGAGAATGAAAGGGTGATGTCAATTGGTTGCCAATATTGCAGGTTAGGAGTGGCAAAAAAAGAGAAACCAAGAGGGAATAAGCTCTTTACACAAACCTTTGAAGGTTAAGAACCTTGGATATTGCTTGATGAGCCTTCTGATCCTAATTGACAAGAAGAAAACAAAGCAATCATTTGCACATACATAATAATTGCAAGAATTAGTATGAGAGTGCAAAGGGTGCTGGGGAAAAAATTACCCTTAAGAGCAAAGGAATGTGCCATATGTTGGGAACATCAAACAGAGTGATAATATTCTCTCTCTGAAAAATAGCAAGTTCAATTTAATTAAATTATTCCAACACAGTAGACTTGGTAAATATTGTAATTTGCAGGACCCATTTTTCTTTACGATCACTTACCGGGACATGGCAAAACTGAGATAGCTTCGCCGTAACATTCTCGTCAAGTGCCTGCGAGTATAGAACCTTAAGCAAACACGATAAAGTAAATGTCCTTGTGTATTAAGCGTACTCTAAGTGTGTATACCTGTGTCGGTGAGAGAGAGAGAGAGAGAGAGAGAGAGAGAGATATAAGGATGGAGGATAACCATTGTGCTGCGACAAGCAAGAAGATGTGGGGTCAAACCGAGAGATCTGAGTCCACGTACACTGTGTTGGGTTGGTTTTGTTTTCTGAACGCGGCAAACATGAGATTACAACAATGACCAACCAAATAACATGACATTACAACAAAGGACATGGGGGGTTTAATCATCTTCTCGTGACATATGTGAAAACAAGAATTCCTCCCAAAATATATATATATATATATATATATATATACATAGATATACCTGTTCACCAACGACATTCAGAACCGGCACAAGGCTGACATGAATCAAGCAGAAGTTGCCAGCTCCTAGAAAGAAATTCAAGCAGTTAAATGGTTTGATTAAAAAAATAAAATAAAAATACGGTAGACTTAACGCACTTGTGTTTGTGTCACGTGGAGTTGATCAATATATATACATATCTGCTTACCTACACGGTATGAAAATTGTCCTAATGCCTCAATGAATGGCATGGATTCAATGTCGCCTGCATTCAAAAATGAAACAGTTAGAAACCATAAATAAACAAATGAGAAACTACCCGGGGTTCCACAAATAAGGGAATAATTTTATTGGTGTTATGTGTACCTATAGTTCCACCGAGTTCTATCACACAAACATCAGCTGGACCAGGCTTTCCGTCGACTGGTATTTGTGCAGCACGCTCAATCCACTCTTGAATGGCATCTGTGATGTGAGGAACAACCTATCACCCAGACACCCACACAAAAAAAAAAAAAAAAAAAAAAAGGAGCATTAGAAGAAAAGGTGGGAGAGAATTTGTGTAAGTAGAAAGAATAGGAAACAAAGCTTCTATTTAGAATTAGAGTGATCTGATCTGATCTGAGATTCTGAGGTGAGGGGAGCATGAATCAGAGAAAAACCTGCACAGTCTTTCCCAGATAGTCTCCCTTTCTCTCCCTATCAATAACGTACTGCAACAAAGGCATTAAAAATTAAACAAATTTGGTTTAAAAATAAAAAAAATAAAAAATAGAGAGAGAGAGAGAGAGAGAGAGTATGTTGATTCGCAGGTAGCTATATGATATGCAAGAGAGAGAGAGAGATAAGAAAGTGTAAATAAGTGCAAAAGCGAAGACATGCCTGGTAAATCTTTCCAGTAGTGATGTTATTATCACGGGTCAGCTTTATATCTAGAAATCGCTCATAGTTCCCAAGGTCCAGGTCCACCTTCACACATTAAAATTTTTTAAAAAAATTAAATCATTATTTGCTGGTTTCTTTGAAGCGCCCTTCAATTAGACTTTTGTACATAGCTTAACAAAGCATAAGCCACAACTATATCCATATCTATGTGTATATATAGTTCGTAGATAGCAACAAATACATGATTTTCCAGACTAACAGTGATTATTCAGAGGGGGGGGGGGGGGGGGGGGGGGGACTTGGAATTGAAAAACAACCCGACAATTCCCCGCATAAAAAAGGAGGGACAAAATCAAATTAATTTCTTCATTTTTCCCAAACTGACAGTCAAAAATCTCGACCAAAAACAAGAAGATTGTCCACCCAAAATTAATAATAAAAAACAAAAAACAAAAAACCAGAGAGAGATTGTGAGGTCTAGGTAGTGAGTAAAAGAGTAGTAGTACCTCACCGCCGTCATCCAATACAAACACTTCGCCATGCTCGAAAGGGGACATAGTTCCGGCATCCGTGTTTAAGTAAGGATCTGAATTCAAAAACTAATATTATTTTTGTTTAAAATAAAATGTAAAAAAATAAAATAAAACCAAATCCCATTTTCGTGAAACATTAAAGCATTATTTATCCGCTAATAGTATAATGGTAATATAAAATCAGTCATTATTTTTTTCAACTCAAAAACAATTTAGAGTTTTTGTGCAGCTAAAAACAAATGACAGTAACTAAATAATTCCATTACTTTAGTAGAAAGAGAAACACAAAAAGTGCATATAATACTTTCATGTTTCTCTATTTTTTTTTTTTCTTTTTTCAATCTATATATATATATATATATATATATATAAACATTGAGAAGAAGGAAGGAAGGAAGGGAAGGGGAGACCAATTTTGATGGAAGTAACGCGAAGACCACAAGCCTTGAGAAGAAGGCCAATGCTACTGGCTGTCACTCCTTTGCCCAGTCCGCTCACCACACCTCCCGTCACCAACACGTACTTCATTCTTTTCTTTTCTTTTCTTTACCGCAAAAAAAAAAAAAAACAACAACAACAACAACATATCTCAATCGACGTTTTCTACCTAAATAAATTAAATTAAAAAAAAAAGGAGGAGAGACATAAACCTTGTTTTTTGGCTCTTGATTTCGAGATTTGTGTAGCTTTTTTCAGGATATAATATCGTTGTTAGAACTAAAAAAGAGAGAAGGAAGGGGGGGGGGGGGGGGGAAAGGACGTTATCTGGTCTCCCTTCTTAGTTGTCTCTCCTAAAAGTCAGAGAAAGATGTGCGCAAACAAAGATCGTGAGAAATAAACCAGGAACCAGATATTTCTTTCTTTCTTTATTTCTTTCACAGACTGTTAATAGAGGACAGCAGGAACGAAAGAAGAGAGAAGGAAGGGTAAGAATGAGAAAAAAATTATAAAAATAAAAATATCAAAAAGGAAGAAAGAGAGCAATGCCAATTGCAAATGCAAAAAGCAAAAGAAAGGAGGATAGGCAAAATGCATTCAAGTGAGATTTTGCAGAGCCCATCGCGCGGCTTTTTATAATACGATATCCCTGTGATAGTCCCCCGTAACAATTCAATTTCCACCATGAAAATGTGATTTTGAGAAAAAAAAAATTTTAAAAAAATCATGTGATATAAAAAGTAATCTGAAATTTTAAAATGTGTTTAAAAAATATATATATATATAATATATCTTGTCTTATTTTTTTTTTTTTTTAACATTATGAATATTTTGACATAAAAATCATCTTATTTTTATTTGAAATAAAAAATTTATCAACTTTTAAAATTTAAATTTAAAAAAAAAAATTAATATAAAATTCAGATAGAGTTTTATCATCTTCAGAAGATATCCCAAATGGGATGTTATTCTTTTCTTTCTTTTTTTTTTAGGAATTCTTATTTGATTTTTTAAATAAATATTACTATTTATGAGTGAAAAAGAGATATTTTTCTTTTCTTTTTTCAGAGAAAGATACGAAAATGAAAATAGAATTGATAATATATATTAAAAAAATTTAAATAGATAAGTTTTACTTGCATAGATGGCGGCATGGGGCCACAGGCATGGGCCCCTCCAATTTGTTGTCTGTCTCTCTACTAGTCCATGTCCAAAGACATACATACCCACCCACAGTCATAAGCCATTTCCACCTGCTCTGCTTCCATCTTACACTGCACTCTCCTTTCTTTTCTCCCCTCCTAAATCCCCATCCCCCCCCCCCCCCCCCCCAAAAAAATTTATTGCCATTTATATTTATTAACTTCACGATCATTTTCTTCCTCCTTCGGTTAAAAAAAATAAGGGCAATTCTACCATGAGATTTTTTTTTTACCCTATCAATTGGATAAAAATTTTTGACTTTCCTATCATCTTTGAATGATCAATATTAAAAAGATATACTAAAAAAACATACAATATATTACACGTGATTTTATTCTACAAAACATTTCAAAAAAATGAAATAAAATAAAACCAGGCCACCATTCCTCACCCTCCTCCGTGGACAACGGCGAGAATGCCGACAAGCACACGACGGCGAGAACGCCTTGCCCATTGTCGCGCCGGTAGGGGCGAGCGCCACCCAACATGGATCCGGTGAAAACCAACACTCTCCTCTTCGTGTGGATCGTGGACTTTTCGATCAGCCATTGCTATTCTATTCGAAGAACCTCGGCGACGACGGCGATGGTGGTGTTTCGGTTGCAGACGAGGAGATCAGATGCAAGGAAGGACCTTCTTCTCCGGTGACGAGAACGGGAGGGCATGGTTAGCGGCGGGGTGCTCAGATCCGGCGAGGAGATTTCCGGCTCGGCTAGATCCGCGATTGCCAGCTTGTCGCGATCTGGGTGGGGGTCAGCAGTGGTTGCCGGCGTTTCGCAGCCCCAGATCTCTCCACTTCGCAGCCCCTTCACGTCGCGACCTCGAAGCCCCTCTGCGCAGGTCGACGCGTCGGAACTCCATGGTCTCGCCGGCATTCTCGCCGGTGATGGTTGTTTTTGTTCTTAATCTGATATTGGGTTTTGGTATTCTATGTGGGTAGTTTAGTTTAGTTTAGTTAGGTGGTCTTTAGACCTTTCCAGCCTTTCGATTTCAATGAAATGATAAAATAAAAATTTATCCCATCGATGGATATATGTTAGAACATTGCAAAAATTAATATTCTAATAAGATTATTCAACGAGTACTTGAGGATAAGAAATAAGATTAGATAATAAAACAAAGTCTAAAAATCTATGAAAATGAGAAAGGAGAGTTGAGTAACTTGATCCGGTTACATATATTCACTTGACAAAATTTAGTGGGGGCAAAAATGGAATTAAAAAAATCAAACCTATTTTTTTTAAGGTTAAATATTTGTGGAGAAGGAAAAAAAAAATGTGAAAACACACCGCCTAAACTCTTATGTACGACTTTTGGGTGTTAAAATTGAATAAGAATAAAGATTAATGAACACCAAGTTGTCCTTTTTTGGTTGTTTATTATTTTGTTGTTGTTGTTGTTGTTGTTGTTGTATTTTGTTCTTTTACCTAGAAGAACGGCAAGTTGTCTCTAGATTTACAACTATTTAACCCTATCTTTTGGATCTCTTTGCGAGGTTAAACTTGATAAATAAGGTTTTCTTTCTACTTGCAACATAAATTGTCAGTAAAAGAAATTTCTTTGATGTACTTAAAATTCGTTTCTCGTGTAGTCATGTGACCTTGCTTTCACTTGTGAGTTCTGAATCTTCAAATCAAATATTCAATTAGCTCCATTAGCTCAATCAATTTTTTTTAGTCTAATTAATCCTTAACTTAAATTTTTTGTAAGTATCTAACATATGTTGTACAATTTTATCTCCCTAAATCATGTGCAAACTACAACACTAATCAATCGAATTTCAAAGAAAGAAAAAAAAAATCCTTAAAAATAACATGTTCATTAATAGGGTGAACGTGCCAACTAAAAAAATGATAAACACAAGTAAATAAAAAATGAAACGGATCATCTAAATTTATTTGTTTGTGTCGTTTTGAATCAGTTCATTGAATTGTGCTAAAACAATTTCCAAACATGCTAATGATAATACAAATACATGGAAAGTTAGTCCTACACACTCTAATTATATATTAGGTTTCGTCGCATTTAGAATCGTTATTGGTCACATAACACTCAAATCTTTTGCCATATATCAATCATAATTGTTATGTTGCTATTTAATGTTAAAAGGACATACCAAAGATCTTTTTCAATTAAAAAAAATAACAATGTGAAAGTTTAATTGGTTTAATTAAAATTTGCTCCAGTAATATAATACTCCAATTTTCTTCGAACATTGTCTTTCATCATCGTATCCATTTAGCAGTAAAAAACAATATTATCCATAGATCTTCACAAAAGTAAACCTACATTTATCCTTATCACATCACAGTAGCATACCGTTATCTATGAGATCATCAACTAATATAGGACTATTAAAAAACTAATCACATCACAAGTTGATGATCAACTTTTACTTTACACTCGGCTCATCGTTGTTAAATTCGTTTTAGAATAGTAAGGAAGCACACCGACTTGATATTATTTTATTTTATTGTTATCATGTCCTATTCTATATATTCTTTGTTTTTTCTTTCTAACAATAATAATAATACCAATATAATAATAATAATGATGATGATGATAATAAACGAAAAAAAGGGATCAAAAGTTTGTCGATAGGTGTAAACATGTATATATTATACCACTTCAAAAGATTATGTATTTGAGTATATTATGTACTCGATTTTTCATTTTTCTTCATGATTGAAGATTTTTAATTTTTCTTACAACTACAAACCTATTGTAATTTGCAATATGTATCCTATGATCAGTAGTTCCTAAACACTAACAAACGTTTCATTCTATTAATCAATCCTAAATTTTAGAAATTAACACCAATATAGTTATTAATTCGTAAGCATTTTTCAACAAATTTAAGGGAAAAATAGATAATTTTGTGTAACAATTTGTTTTAAAAGTAGTCGTTAAACTTATTCGTAAGTATTTTCCATCAGATTTAAGGGTGTATATATATATATTGTATACAATAAGCTGTTCTGTAATTGATGATACTTCTAAACTTTATCATATAGAGACAGAAGAATATCTTTAATAGTAATAAAGCTTATATTACTATTATTATAATTATTATAAGTACTTTAATTAGGCCTAAAAATGAAACATCGACAATTAAAATTTGATTTGGGCCAAGCCATAGACTGATTAGTCCTTGTAATGGATGGAATAATATTTATAGGAAAGATTACAAGATAAAAAAATAATAGTAATTGTAAATTTTGCACTGGTGTGATGATGTGAGATGGGATCATATGTATATGTGGTTTCGCCAAGTGTGGAAGGAAAGGATATTCCAAGTTCCAACATTTAATTTAAAAAATAATTATAATAAACACTTTTCTTTCCGAAAGTAGCACTAATTGTCAAACAGAAATTTGAGGATAAAAGGTAACGGGGTGGGGAAATGTAACAGATGGATAAAAGCACTTTTCTTTC
>BKCH01000490.1:7500-10000 GCA_008635985.1 Ficus erecta
GATAGATAATGATCTATCTTGATTCTATATTTTTTTATACTTTTGACTTAAGGGCGACAAAAGAAAGAACGGGTCTTATTATTCTGACATATTATTAACATAACATTCCTTTGATACTTCTGAGACGTCAAAGGTTGTCTCTACGTATTTTGCTTGTACTTAATGTTTTCCGATTATACTAGAAATCTTCGAGTATAATCATTAGAACTTGGTCTAATTGAATTTATTGGATTGTTTCATCAATGGTGTTGGATCATAACTCCCTTTTGACTCTTCGCTGGTAATTCTACTATTATTAGTGAACAATAATTGAATAATTCCTTCATAGAGATCGAGGACATAATTTACATGGATATAGTAAGTCTCGCTTGGGCTGCTTTAATGGTAGTCTTTACATTTTCCCTTTCACTCGTAGTATGGGGAAGAAGTGGACTCTAGAAGTACTACTAATTGAGTTTAGGAATCAAACTGTATCAATTTTTTTTATAGATCGTTCTGCAAAGACTATTTTTTAATTTATTATTTCAATTTCAAAATTGAATTTGAAAATATTTTCATTTCGAAGTTATATGTATTGGATTCTAGTGGAGTAATGTATTCTATAAATAATATATGAACTCTTTCAAATAATATATGAACTCTTTCAATCAAACAAAGATTTCAATTATTCCTTTGTTCCTATTTCGAAAGTAAAAGTGCTCCAAATGGTATGAAATCTTTTTCAATCGAATTCTTCATAAATCTTCTTATAGTGACAATGAGTAAGAACGAAACCTTTTATTACTATATACTTTACTTTTTCTTTGTTATTTTTTTCCTTCTTTTTCTTTCCTCTTCAAAGAAAAAAGAAAATAGTTCTGTTATTACATTACGTCGATACACTTTTTTACGGAAAACAACATAGACGTAGCGGTTGTCCAAGGAGATACTACACATAAGAAAATATTGTCTTTGGGCAAGTCACATATTGCGCACTTACCATTTGTGTTTTATTATTTTAAAGATTTTATTTAAAATATTATTTATGCTGGTCTCTTTTTTGATTTCATATCATGGTTGAAAGGTTAAAATCGGTGAGGTTTATTAATCCTTTTCGAAATCCGAAGAGGTTCCCATGGAACCTCTGGATCCTTTGTCAACTGGTCAATTAATTACTTTTTTGTTGGAATGCTAACAAGAAGATTACTTGATTTTCTTTTATTATACCCATATCTACTTTTCTTTCATTGATTTGATTCTTTCTTTCTTTCAATGTATATCGAAATTCACATTAAATTAAAAAAGATAAGAAATCTAGGAATTAGAATCATAAGAGTAAGAGTGGTCTTTCGATTATTTCAAATTGATTGGAATCAACACAAATCAAATAGAAATGGATGAAGCAAAGAAATAGAATTGGGACATGGAACTATGTACATTATATATGGAATTGATATCTATATATGAAGATAATAATGTCATTGATATATATTATATTAAATTAACCTGTATCGTCATACAGCAAACTTTATAAAGTAAATAACAATACTAGTATTGTATGGTAGAAAAATATTTTTCTACCATACTATCTAGTATCTCATCGAATACTGCTCTCATAGAATACTGCTGATTCTAGTTCGATCATTTCATTTAAAACGTGAAATTTGAATCCTTTTATTTTATTTCTTCTCTTTAATCAGTGATAAGAACTAAAGAGTCACAAGTTTAATTCAAATTAATCACTTTGACTTACTGTTTTTACGTATATTATAAGTAAAAAAGCAGTAGGAATTAGAATGAACAGTGCAGTAGCAATAAATGCGAGAATATTTACTTCCATAATTTCATCCTTTCATTTTTCTTTAATTCGCAATAACTCGGGATTTAATCCCATAGAGATGATAAATCTTTTGTCTGTAAATTCAATGGGATGAATTACATCGAGATATAATCGAATCGGATCAATATCATGAATAACAATATCTGACAAATTGATTCATCGTCAAGAATTGAATAGTATAACATAGGAAGATCTTTTATCCATACCGAATTCCAAAGTCAATTTTGATACAATCAAAAATCCATTTACTTCTTTACTTTATTTTTTATTTCTATTTTATATTTTTCATTCTTTTATATTTTTATAATATAAAAATTAGCGCCCTCCTTGTACAATCATTTGATGAAGTATCATCTAACCACTTTTCCACTTACCATTGGTTACAAACAATAGAAGAAATTCAAAAAAATAACAAAGAAAAGAGATTCCTGTTAGCAATGAAATTCTACTGTTTGTACTCCCTTTCACAGAACAGAAATATGGAAGGATGAATTGATGTATTTTTTTATTGGATATTGGATTTGGATCCATCGGGACTGACGGGGCTCGAACCCGCAGCTTCCGCCTTGACAGGGCGGTGCTCTGACCAATTGAACTACAATCCCAAGAAAATAACATAATAAAATTAAGGTGTACAGTATACATATTCTTATGATTTTATTCAAATACTTTCGATATGGA
>BKCH01000490.1:15000-17500 GCA_008635985.1 Ficus erecta
GAATCAATTTGATTCCACCATACATATTAGGTTGGGTGAGTCAGGTCATATTTAAAAAGTCTTTCTTTTTCCTTTATTTTCAACTCATTTTTATCTAATTCTAATATATATATATTCTTTTTTTTCTGGCTCGGCTATTCCACTCAGCCGAGCCATTCTCTTTATGATACTGAAAGGAAAAAATCTATATAATATATAAAAAAAAGAAAGAGATCTAGTCAACAAGAAAAAAGGAGAGAGAGGGATTCGAACCCTCGATAGTTCTTTGTTTCGAACTATACCGGTTTTCAAGACCGGAGCTATCAACCACTCGGCCATCTCTCCGAAAGAAGATTTCTATTTTCTTTTCTTTGTTCATCGAATAGAACATAACGATATAAGTTGGTACCATTACTATCAATATAAAGATATCGAGTATGAATCTATAGGTCTATCTATCTCTATATATAGATGTATGATATAGCGTTCCCCTTTGTAAAGTAAAAAACTGTCCTCGATAGATTCGTGGTAAAATCCATAGACGATGCATTTTTTTTTTTTACAATTTTTTGACTGATAAAGAGATCAAGTGGTATATAATTCTTTTATTGGTAGATTGGAGGATTAGAAACATGACTATTGCTTTCCAATTGGCTGTTTTTGCATTAATTGCTACTTCATCAATCTTACTGATTAGTGTACCCGTTGTATTTGCTTCTCCTGATGGTTGGTTGGGTAATAAAAATGTTGTATTTTCTGGTACATCATTATGGATTACATTAGTATTTCTCGTAGGTATCCTTAATTCTCTTATCTCTTGAACTTATTGGTTCGAGATCCAAAAATGACCCCTCCCTGAATTCTTTCAGGTTATGAGACACGTTAAAATTCAATATAAGTTATAAGTTCTTAAAATGCAAATAACGAAAAAAAGTCTAAAGATTAGAGGGAGGGGTTAAACTTATTGTATTTGTATCTTTGTTTTGTAAAATTTTGCAAATCAAATAAAATAAAAATATTTAAATATAAATAAATATGAAATATGTATATTTATTAAATATGTATTATACATTATATTAATTATTTTAAATTTTATAAATATTAATAAAGATTAAAAATTTAATAGAAATATGTACTAAAGTTGTAGATTTAAATAGTTATTATAAATTTTATATAAACTTGAATATAAATAAAAAAAAAATATTTTAAATAATAAACAAAAAAAGAAATAAATAATTAATATTAATTAATAATATATATTAAGTGAATAATTATTAATATATAAGAATATTAATATATAATAGAATATTAATATATAATATTAATATATTAAAGATATTAAAGAATAGAAAATATTAGAATAGAAAAATCTAATATAACAAATATTAAAATAGAATTTAAAATATTTAAAACAAATATAGAGTATTTGGCCTAACTTTGCCCAATAGGATTCATACATTGCGTATCACGAACAAAAAAAGTGCGGATATAGTCGAATGGTAAAATTTCTCTTTGCCAAGGAGAAGATGCGGGTTCGATTCCCGCTATCCGCCCAAGATAATGTGTTAATGTATTTAATTTAGAATTTAAAAATATTTAATAGGATAAAAGATTTAAGTAGAGTTGATCACGATAGTTTATCGGTTCTATCCTCCTCCTTCTTTTCCTCCCATCTTAAAAGAAAAATAAAACGGTAATTAATGAATTAATGATTAGTTAACAGAATGAAACTCAATCTTTTTTGTCAAAAAATGTTGCGGAGACGGGATTTGAACCCGTGACCTCAAGGTTATGAGCCTTGCGAGCTACCAAGCTGCTCTACCCCGCGCTGAAGAAAAGAACTGTGAACTAGTGGGCAAACAAAGATTGAAAGGACCCCTTTACCATATCTGTACAAATAGGATATCTCATTTGTACAGAATGGTAAAGGGGTCCTCTATGATCGATGATCATAGAAATAAATAGAAAAATTAAAATTAAGGGATTTTAATACTTACCAACTGGATCTTGTTGCTCCGGGCAACAAACAGGCCTGAACCATTTCACGAAGTATGTGTCCGGATAGCCCAAAGTCCCGATAGTTAGCCCTCGGTCTTCCAGTCGAAAAACAACGTCGATGAAGGCGTATAGGTGCACTATTACGTGGTAGGGATTGTAGCTTTCCATGAATTTTCCATTTCTCATTCAACGACGGAACTTTGCTTATTTCTTTTTTTGAGGATCGACGAATCAAATGATATTTTTGTTCCAATTTTTGCCTCTTCTTCTCCCTCTGAATCAAACTTTTTCTTGCCATAATGATTCAATTCCTATTAGTTTCAATGATACATACAAGTCGGATCCTAGATGTAGAAATATAAGAAATAAGAAGGCGGGGCCCTTCTCCATCAAAGGAAATGATATTATCGAGGCTACAACACATAAAATAAAAGATTAACCAAATTTTCCTGATGTAGAAGCAATCAAGAAAGCCGCATAAGTGAATATATAACCGACAGAAAAGTGGGCTAACCCAACCAAT
>BKCH01000490.1:22500-32500 GCA_008635985.1 Ficus erecta
TATTTGACTGATCGATACAACAAACAATTAATTATAACAAATATATGATTATAAGAAATATAAAGATTCTAAACTTAAATTAAATAAATAATATTAAATTAAATATAAATAATATAATATTTATAGTAATTAATAAAATAAAAAAAAAAAAAAGATATTATTATTCGAAACGCCTTGTGATCTTCAACCAATTCTGCGCTTCAATATAATTACCGGGAGTAAGCGCTAGAGCTTGTTTCCAATATTCGGCAGCTTGATCGAACCAAGCTTCCGCAATTTCAGAATCTCCTTGTCGAATGGCCTGTTCTCCCCGGTCGGAATAGGTGGGTAAATTCCTTCCCTTAGAACCGTACTTGAGAGTTTCCGACCTCATACGGCTCAGCCGTCAAGTTCTTTTGGCGTCCCTTTTTTAATCTACCATATCTAATTGAATGAGATTTATCGTGGATCCGTGGATCTATCCCATTTTTTTCTCTCGAGTTAACCAAAAGAAAAAGAGGTTATGGTTATAAGTTTCAAACTTGAGTTTTACTTACTAATTTAATCAGTTTTCTCTTTTCTCCCACCTTCATAAAGTGCATAGGCATCTCCACTATTATTAGAGTTTTCTAAAAAGGTAACTATCTCGGTTTCATATATGAATTTCTATAGAATCTGTGAAAAAGACTTTCCTTTATAAGAAGGAAAAGGCTTACTATCTTTGGGATCTGATGCTACACCGCTGCTCAATACCTTAGGGGATCAACTCTATTACATAAGTTGATTCCTAACTTTTATCTCATATCATGACATAAATAAGCAGTCCGTATTATCGGCCCAAAACCTCGCGAATTGATCTTTACGGCGCTTTCTCTATCAATTAGATCCTTTATCCATAGAATTATTTAGGCATACCTATTTCTTCATATTCATATCTCAAATTCTATGAAGTTTATTTCTTTGCTACAGCTGATAAAAATCGTTGTTTTGGACGATACATATGTAGAAAGCCTATTTTTTCTAGTAATTATTAATAGATTTGCTCTTTTATTCCCTTTTTATTTCTATAGTGGAGATAGTCGCACGTAATGACAGATCACGGCCATATTATTAAAAGCTTGTGGTAAGAATGGGTTTCGCTCTAGTGCACGAAAATAATATTCCAAAGCTTTCGTATGTTCTCCGTTTCGTGTGTGGATAAGGCCTATGTTATAGAGTATATAACTTCGATCATAGGGATCAATTTCTAGTCGCATAGCTTCATAATAATTCTGTAAAGCTTCTGCATAATTTCCTTCGGATTGAGCGGACATCCGTTACGGTCGTCATTCGATTTAAAGAATCTCCGTTTCAGAACCGTACATGAGATTTTCATCTCATACGGCTCCTCCTTTATGTACATAATCAGAATAATACATGGAATCAAAAAAGATTTAAATATTCTCATTATAAACTGAGCAGGGCTGGTGTTTTTACAAAAAATCTCTAGCCAACCTTCTTGTAAAAGATCTTTCCTTAACATCTAGTATGTTGGTACTAGATAAAAAAAGTGACTCCAGTAATTTCTTTGTCTTAAACGCATCTTAATTTTCAGGAATAAGTCACTTCAACAGTCTTCGATGGTTATACGGGTATCCAAAACACAAACTAGATGGATGTTTGTTGTCCCAACCATTCTTCTTAGTCCCGATCCTGATAAGGAAAAGGGATAATTTATAACAAAGTTTTCGTGTTGTTGATTCCTAGGAGTAGTGCCTCTTCCTCTATGCCTCCTATTGGTACTAATGGAGTGAGTTTGACTTAACCCATACCATAGGTATAACCTTTCGCTCAATACTCTAGAATCGACAATTGAAGCATTTGAGGTTGCATTAATCGGGGATACACGACAGAAGGGCTCGTTTTATTTACAAACTTCACCTTCAACAAGCGTAGATTTATTTCAATAATTTTTTTTCTTTCTATCCCGAATGTGTCTTCCTCCTAAGAAGACTAAGAGTGGTAAAAAATAAAAAAAAAATATATATATATATATAAATAAAATAAATAACTAAATTAAATTATAAAATAAATAAATAAAAAATATAATAATCAAATCGCACCATCTCTGTAATAGGCAAATGCCTCTTTCTCGCCCAAAGTTGTCGGAATTATTCGTAATAAGATATTGGCTACAATTGAAAAGGTCTTATCAATAAAATTTCCATTTATTCGAGATCTAGACATAGGCAGAAAGTCATTCTATAATTTCTTTTAATTACCTTTTGTGAGAAAATAATCCCACAAACAACGGAATTTTACAATACGAAATAACATAAAAACACACTCAGTAAAATTAAACTTCGACTCAAATTGTTTCTTTTTGACAGGAATCAATAAAAACTAAGAAATATTTGAAGCCGATTGGATTTCATCCAAATGTAAATTAAATTTTACATTTAAATCTAGTATTATAAGAATATAGGAAACTATTCTGATTTCATCAAAGTTGAAGAATGAACGAATTTATATCCTAATCTGTAGGATAATTCGAAAAGTTTTGATTGAATTATGATCCAAAGAGGAAAAAGAATCGAATAATCGTTCTATGATGGATGAAAATAGAATAACCGCCCGTTTTGTGTTGTGTATATAACGGATATACGCTATACAATCAAATATAAAGATTCCTGGGGCGTTTCATGAATTTGGAATAAATCTATGGGGTAAGGGGTTATTGTTGAAAGATCTAAAATTGGAAAGTCATTTTAGAATTTTTATGAAAATAGAATAAGAGTCTAAACTAAATATAATCATGATCTAAAGGTAGCCATTAAACATAGTCTAAAAAAATGGATCAATCGGTGGAGTCGTTCCAATTCAGGGATTTAATTCGGTATAAATATTCAAAAATAAAGTCGGGAGTGCCTTCTTTGTAAACATGAATAGATACCTTATATTTATTGGTTTAAATATTTTGTCTCACAAAATTATTTTTATCCCCCGCCAGCCTCGAATAAGGGTTTGGCAGCGTTTTTCTTTTATAGTTAAAATAGAGTGTACGCACCTATCCAAAAACCTAAATATGAATCACTATTCATTCGGTTTATGAACCATAATCATTATGCAGGAGAGATGGCCGAGTGGTTGAAGGCGTAGCATTGGAACTGCTATGTAGGCTTTTGTTTACCGAGGGTTCGAATCCCTCTCTTTCCGTACCCTTCAACCTAATTCACCAATGTTATTGATCGCAATATATCAAATAACAATGCATACCATTATTCCAACAGTTATACATATGGCTTCTCTATTCCTAATCCTAATTTCTGTGGTATGGATTATACTGGAAAGAATGGACAAGGAATGAAGATCTCCCTATCAATCTATGATACATGAGTGGGAAAAAATCCCCGGATAAAACGCCTTCCTGAGGGTCTCTTTATATCGGTGAAAGGAAGGGCAAAATTGTCCGAATCCTTCTTATTTTAGTTGTGTTTAAGTCTGACGAGAATAATATTCTACAACTAGCAATTCATTTATTTTCAAACCGACGCATTTACTATCTATTATTTGATTGACTGATCCTTTATATTGGAATGGGTGAAGAGTCAAATGTTTTGGCAATTCCTCAGGGGAGGATGAATCAAGATAATTTTGAACCAGAGACTTAGATTTTTGTTCATCTCTCACTGTAATAATATCTCGGGGTTTGCATCGATAACTTGGTATATCTACTATACGACCATTAACTAAAATATGTCTATGATTAACCAATTGCCGGGCTTGAGGAATAGTTGAAGCCATACCTAATCGAAAAAGGATGTTATCCAACCGCATTTCAAGTAATTGTAGTAAAACTTGACCTGTTGACCCTTTTGCTTTTCCGGCTATACGAACGTATTTAAGTAATTGTTGTTCTGTAAGACCATAATGAAAGCGCAATTTTTGTTTTTCTTCTAAACGAATACGATATTGAGATTTTTTACCGGGGCGTAATTGATTTCTAAGATCACTTCCAGCTCTAGGTTTTTTACTAGTTAATCCCGGTAAAGCCCCCAAACGACGTATTTTTTTGAAACGAGGCCCTCTGTAACGCGACATAAAGACTCCTTATAAAGTTTCATAAACCTAAATGAAATTAAACTAAACTAAATGATAAATAGAAAAATGAAAAAATATAATTAAAATTAAAAATAATAAATTAATCAAAATTTATTGAAGTATTGTATTCCAAAGAAAAATTCGAAAGAATAATTAGATAAATTGTATATCAATATCCGGGCCTTAACTTAATATATTATATATATATTATATAATATATCGTATTAAAATTAATAGAAAATAGAAAATTTTTTTTAAGTTTAAGGGTTCTTTTCTTGATTGATTTGGTCTACATAGATCAAACTCCTCCAATTTTTTTTAATAATTGGAAGTTCTTATGAGATAATAGATCAGTGCCCTTTGGGAAAGGGGGAAGAAGCCTTTTCAATTTCTTTGATTTCATATTATCAACTATGCAAAAAAAAAAAGCAAACATATGGAAAAAGCCAGCTATCGGAGTCGAACCGATGACCCTCGCATTACAAATGCGATGCTCTAACCTCTGAGCTAAGCGGGCTCGCATAACATAAATTGGACACACATAGGAATTTAGTAAACTACTGGAATCTTAAATCTTAGCTATTAACTGTTCACTCTTAACTCTTCACAATTATTATGAATCTAGAATAATTTCTATTAATATAAAAACTATATAATAGAATTTCAAATAAATATCGGATATTTGAATATTATAGAACATAACAATTAATATACCGATTAATATATTCATTAATATATTAATATAGCAATATATAATCTTGATCTATTTATCATAGCAAATACATGATTATCAATAATCAATATCTTATAATCAATATCTTAATTAGCTTAATTTAGTTAATTAGATAATAAGATTCTTTTTGATTTTTGAATTTAAATGATATTTAAAATTCAAAATTCTTTTTTTTTTTTTACTAATCTAATTCTATTGTCTATTTCTTTAATATTAAAATATTTTATTAGTTATTTTAATACTATTAAATTAGTATATAAACTAAACTATTAATTTTATTACATTAAAAATTTTCATTTTCTATCTTATCTATTTAGAATTTTAAAGAGAATCTAGTAATTAAATTACTATAACTTACTAATTAAAGTAGAATCTTATTCTAGTATTCGATATATATAGAATATAATTAATACATATTAATTACATTAATTAAGATTTTACATTATAATAATAATATTCGAAATAATTTCATTCTAAATTTAATTATTCAAAAAAAAGGAATTAATTATTAGTTATAGCCATTAGATTCGTTATGGTTATTAATATTATATTCACTTATTAGTTATTTTTAGTTAGCAAAGATAAGAGCTAAGACGAAAACAAAAGAATCGACCGTTCAAGTATTCAAGATTGTACGCTAAAAACGATATAAATAGGGAAATATATGTAAAATATATATTAAGCAGAATTATAATATAGGTGTAATAATACTATACATTTATATATAATAATATAGTATTAAGTATACTATATATGTGATATGTATCCATCTAGATTATATATTGATTTGTGGATAGAGAAATAATAGAATCTTTTCTAATTGTATCAAATATGAGTTTCCGAGAGAGATGAAAGAAGATAGACAAGAAATCCAAATATAAGAAAACAGTTTTCAATATGCGAATCGCTATCTAATGAATTCAACAGTTCCATCATATCATAATATAAATGAAATAAAATAAAAAGGAAAAAGGTATCATAATGAAATCCTAATCACAAACCAAAAGAGGGGATATGGCGAAATTGGTAGACGCTACGGACTTAATTGAATTGAATTGAGCGTTGGTATGGAAACCTACCAAGTGATAACTTTCAAATTCAGAGAAACCCTGGAATTAAAAATGGGCAATCCTGAGCCAAATCCGGTTTTCTGAAAACAAACAAGGGTTCAGAAGGCGATAATAAAAAAGGATAGGTGCAGAGACTCAATGGAAGCTGTTCTAACAAATGGAGTTGGCTGCGGTGCGTTAGTAAAGGAATCACTCCCGAAAGGATGAAGAATAAACCTATATACGTATACGTACTGAAATAGTATCTTCAAATGATTAATGACAACCCAAATCCGTATTTCTTTTAATTTTCATGAAAAATTAAAGAATTATTGTAAATCAATTATTAAGTTGAAAAAAGAATTAAATATTCATTAATCAAATCATTTACTCCATCAAAATCTGATAGATCTTTTGAAGAATGGATTAATCGGACGAGAATAAAGATAGAGTCCCATTTTACATGTCAATATCGACAACAATGAAATTTATAGTAAGAGGAAAATCCGTCGACTTTAAAAATCGTGAGGGTTCAAGTCCCTCTATCCCCAAAAAGGCCCATTTGATTCCCTAATTATTTATCCTACCTTCTCATTTCGTTAGCGGTTCAAAATTCGTTATCTTTCTCGTTCATTCTAATTTTACAAACGTATCTGAGCGAAAATCTTTTTCTTATCACAAGCCCTGTGATCTATATGAAAGACGTACAAATGAACATCTTTGAGAAAGGAATCCCAATGTTAAATTTGAATAATTAAAAATTCATTTTATTACTCGTACTGTACTGAAACTTACAAAGTCTTTTTTTGAAGATCCAAGAAATTCCAACAAGGCCTGGATAAGACTTTGCAATTCCCCTTTCGTCTTTTTAATTGACATAGACCCAAGTCCTATATTAAAATGAGGATGGTGCGTAAGGGATGGTCGGGATAGCTCAGCTGGTAGAGCAGAGGACTGAAAATCCTCGTGTCACCAGTTCAAATCTGGTTCCTGGCACATGAGCAATTTGTATGAGTATCTATTCTACAAATTAATTGATATGAGTCGCCATGCATATTCATTAATATAGTATAAAGCATGATACATATTTATCCATCTAAATATCTGGGGATGTACTCCTTTTATTTTATAGAATAAAATAGTTAAAGATGAGTAAAGAGCATATGTATATACTCTTTTTGATATGTATAAGATAAAGTATGTAAAAGAAAATATTAATACTTCAGACATATTACAAAAGGTAAATTGGTTGGTTGAAAAACCTAAAAGTCTAGTCTAGGGGAGTTGAGGGGTGCGAATAGCCAAGATTCATCTCCGATACAGTACAAATACAAATAGAATCTGATCCCCTTATCATTTCTTTCTATTTTCTTTTCATATTTTATTTCTTTATTTCCTCCTATGTGACTTTCTGGAGCCCATCTAAATGACGTGCGCGGTACATAGTTCGACATCATGAACTCTTTGAGTTTCATCCTATTGACTGGGCTTATCCTCCCAAAAGTATCTTCAAAATCAGAAAATCTTAATGAATCTCTCTAATTGTATTGTCGTTTTTTTTATTTATTTTATTCATTATTTAGCTTATCCATAATATGCATAATATGTTAATGAGACTTCATCTCTTTGAATATCTAGAGTTGTAGTTGTGGTAAAAGGTGAAGATTAGTTTCTGATTATTCAATGAGCATCTTGTATTTCATAAAAATTAGGAGCAATATAATCCTTACGTAAAGGCCATCCTATCCAGCTTTCAGGCATTAAGATACGTTTCAGACGTGGATGATTATCATAAGAGATTCCTAACATATCATAAGATTCTCTTTCTTGAAAATCCGCACTTTTCCAAATCCAAAAAACAGACGGAATTCTAGGATTCCTCCTTGGGGCAAATACTTTTATGCATACTTCTTCCGGTTGATCTATACCATACTCTATTCTCGTAAGATGATATACACTGGCTAATAGTCCGCCCGGTGCTACATCATAGGCACATTGGGAACGTAGATAATTGTAACCATATACATATAAAATGACAGCAATGGAATGCCAATCCTCGGGCTTTATTTGTAAAGTCTCTATTCCTTGGTAATCGAACCCCAAAGATCTATGAACTAGCCCATGTTTGATTAACCAAACAGACAAACGACCCTGCATCTTTTTTCTCTCTCCCACATTTTTATTTGTATTTATTTGTACTAAGTATTACAAGATAATTATTTCACATTTACGATAAAATTTCTGAAGATTGACTCGCTGTTTGTTATTCTGTACCTGTACAAAAGGATCTTGTCTAATTCACTAATTCGTGGGAAGATACTGAATTTTTGTATTTGAAAAATGTTTCAGTGGGGATCTCTGAAGTAGATGGTGATTGATAGAGTAATCCTTGATTATAATTTCCAGTATGAGTACTGCGTCCAACACGAAACTTGTGGCTGGTAGTAAAACAACGATTCTCCTGTTGAGATCTAATTCGATCTTCATAGATTTCTCGAGATATTTTCTTACGAAGTTTTGTTATAGCATCTATAACAGCCTCCGGTTTAGGAGGACATCCCGGCAAATAAACATCCACAGGAATTAGCTTATCGACCCCCCGAACAGTACTATAAGAATCGGTACTGAACATCCCCCCCGTTATTGTACATGCTCCCATAGCAATAACATATTTCGGTTCCGGCATTTGTTCATATAATCTTACTAAAGAGGGAGCCATTTTCATTGTTACTGTGCCTGCTGTTAGAATTAGGTCTGCCTGTCTAGGACTAGATCTTGGTACCAGTCCATAACGATCAAAGTCAAATCGTGAGCCTATTAATGAAGCAAATTCAATAAAGCAACAACTGGTACCATAGAGAAGTGGCCATAAACTGGAGAGTCTTGACCAATTTGAAAGATCGCTTGATGTAGTTGAAATGACTGAATTTTGGGTTGTTCGATCAAGTAAGGGAAACTCAATAATGGAATTCATAACCGTCTCAATGTTATTTTTTTGTTTATTGTCGGATGAATATTCAAGAGCTAAGACCATTCCAATGCTCCTTTTCGCCATGCATAAATTGAACCAACAATTAGGATAAGCACGAAAATTAAAGCTTCTATAAATACGGATACCCCCAATACATCGAAACTCATTGCCCATGGATAAAGAAAAACTGTTTCAACATCAAAAACAACAAAAACTAAAGCAAACATATAATAACAGATTCGAAATTGTAACCAAGCATCTCCCATTGGTTCTATTCCCGATTCATAACTAGAAAGTTTTTCTGGTCTTTTGCTAATCGGGGCTAAAACTCCGGAAATTACAAATGCAAAAATAGGAATAACACTTGATATTATTAGAAATGCCCAGAAAATATCATATTCGTAAAGCAG
The DNA here is from genome assembly GCA_008635985.1 of Ficus erecta. Lineage (NCBI taxonomy): Eukaryota > Viridiplantae > Streptophyta > Magnoliopsida > Rosales > Moraceae > Ficus > Ficus erecta. The sequence continues at coordinate 31,723 of BKCH01000490.1, forward strand.
AAACATAGACCTACTCCCATTAATGTAATGTGGAAAATATATCAGATTAGTCAATCCGAATTGGAATTAATTGTCAAGTCATTCATAACTGTTTAATCAAAATAAGCATTCATTTTGATCAAATCGCTTAGTTTCGTTTGTTTGTTGCGGTATATGTTTTGTTTCAAGATTCTCTACATCCACTCGAATCTCATTTCTATTCCATTTACTTCGATTTTATTTGATTTTATTTCGATAGAGATATAATAAATTTAAGTATTAACTATATATTTCTCTTAATACAAATAAGAGTCCTTCGTTTTTGCCTTAATTTCAGATTATCTCTAAAGAAAAAGAATAAAAAAAAAAGAAATGAGAATTCTATTTGTAATTGTAAACCTTTTTTTTTTACTTTATTTCTTTTATAGGTTATAGGATTATTCTTTTTTTAATAGGGCTATACGGACTTGAACCGTAGACCTTCTCGGTAAAACAGACCAAACTTACTACTATCAAATTGATTTGAACTGTTTCAAAGACCCAACATGCATCTTTTTGCATTGGGCTCCTTCGTTAACCGATAGAAATATCGGTTAGTCTACCATATTTTTTTATTAATATAAATATATTAAGATATATAAAGATAAAAAGATGGCTCCATGTGCTCTGATTCATTATGTGAATTCCAATCCAGGAGCACTACCAAAGTGTTTCAAAGAAGGGTTATCCTGACGTAGGTCCGCTTTTGGCCTAGATCAACTTAAGTTAAATGGAGTCTCTATCGCTCTGCTTAAATCAA
>BKCH01000490.1:40000-42674 GCA_008635985.1 Ficus erecta
AAAAAAGTAAAGTGAATTATCGTAGATTATCGTATATATTTCATGTAGAAACATATAGAAATGATGAATAAGCCCATTTATTTAAACTTTTAATTTACATTTATATTTATTATATACTTAACTTAATATATGTTTAAGTATGCATCTATGTTATATACTTTGATATACTTATATAATCTATTTAATATATTATATATATTAGTATCTCTATATAGATTACTATTTCTACGCCCTATTAGATTTATTCCTTATTAGTATATACATAATATACTCTTATATTCTATATTCTTTAGTATTGTATATACTCAATACTCACTTAAGTAGAATTCTATATATATAGTATAATTGAATATATCTTTATAACAATAACAGGATAAAATGTTAATATAACAACAAATATAACAATAAATAAGAGGTACAAATATTAAATTATTAAATCGAGGTACTCATTCTATGACAACTATCAGCAACTTACCCGCTATTTTTGTGCCTTTAGTAGGCTTAGTATTTCCGGCAATTGCAATGGTTTCTTTATCTCTTCATGTTCAAAAAAACAAGATTTTTTAGATATTATGGGATTTAATCTTATCTATTGTTTTTTCAAGACTTAGGCTTACTTGGATCATAGTACAATTCTCTATGTAGTAGAATATGGTATAATGTGTAGCTTCTTCCGAACAGAAGTTCGTATGCATAAACACGATCTATGGGAAAATGAATTATAGCTATTTGAAGATAAATCATTATCGGGATGAATTTCTGAAATGTAAAGTCAATATATCTAAATGTCTGTGGATATCTATAAGAAATCATAAAAAAAAAAAGATGTTATTAGTTTAGTTTATCTCTAAGCAATTGATGAATTACTCCTAAAGCTTCACATCATAATAGTGCTAGTCGATGAGGATTACTTCGGAAACAAAAAGATTAAAGTCAAATTTATTGGGGTTTATCTCCCAATTACAATAAAATGCAACTAGATCTAATATAGTATGAGTTGGCGATCAGACCGTATATGGATAGAACTTATAGCGGGGTCTCGAAAACCGAGTAATGTCTGCTGGGCTTTTATCCTTTTTTTAGGTTCATTAGGGTTTTTATTGGTTGGAACTTCTAGTTATCTTGGTAGGAATCTTATACCGTTATTTCCCTCTCAGCAAATAATTTTTTTTCCACAAGGAATCGTTATGTCTTTCTATGGAATCGCGGGTCTTTTTATTAGTTCATATTTGTGGTCCACAATTTCGTGGAATGTGGGTAGTGGTTATGATCGATTCGATATAAAAGAAGGAATAGTATGTATTTTTCGTTGGGGATTTCCTGGAAAAAATCGTCGCATCTTTCTCCGATTCCTTATGAAAGACATTCAATCCATCCGAATAGAAGTTAAAGAGGGTATTTATGCTCGTCGTGTCCTTTATATGGAAATCAGAGGCCAGGGGTCCATTCCCTTGACTCGTACCGATGAGAATTTGACTCTACGAGAAATTGAACAGAAAGCTGCTGAATTGGCCTATTTCTTGTGTGTACCAATTGAAGTATTTTGAAAAAAGGCGAATGCTTTCTTATTCTTAGCAAAAGGGAAAAAACTATAACTCAAGAATTCTCTTTCTCTTTTTTCTATAGCATAACTTAACTGAAGTTTCTGCCGAACTCTGATTAGAACAAAAAAAAGTAAACGTACACGGACCAATCCTAAAGCGAAATAGTTTTTATCCATAAATTCTTTTTTATGAGTATGTAAATCCACTTAAATCAATTCAGTAACGGAACAAGTAAGAAATCGGAATAAAGAATTTCTCTTTTTTTTTTTTTCAATATTGTGAATTTAGTAAATACAGTATAGATTCTCTCTTGTAAATCATCTCTCCTTTTTTGTTAATCAACATTTTTTATCTTTTTTTTGTGCTATTTAATTACCAACCGATTGGGACCGCTTATAATGATAACATTTCTATCTTGTTTTTGACACTCATTTTGATCATAGCATCGCAGTATTCTTCAGAAAATTCTATCAATTATTCCGGGTGGCCAGCGATTTTTTTTTTTCGAAATCTTTGGATATTTTGATAAACTGGGAGTTCTTTCGTCTCGAAATTCGAATAATATTCATTATTTGAAATGGCTTTTTCGTGCATTCATCCAAAGGGGACAATTGCTTCGAATCATATATTTTGAAAGAATATTCTATAGAATATTCTAGTTTATTTATTTCTTCATTCAATTTGAAGTGGAATCTTTCTTATTCTATTTCTGTATTTCTATATTGTTTTTCTGTATTCTTTCTAAATTCAAGGACCAACCCATTGTCATTGTACGGAATCACAAATAAAAAACGGAGAATAGGCTCATTGTAATGTAATAGAACTGATATTTGATATAAATCTTAGTATCGTATAGAGAGAGTCGACGAATGAGATGAGTTCATTTCAAAATTCACAGACGAGCAAATGGCAAAAAAGAACGCATTTATTTCCCTTTTATATCTTGCATCGATAGTATTTTGCCTTGGTGGATCTCTCTCTCATTTACATTTAATAAAAGTCTGGAATCTTGGGTTAATAATTGGTGGAATACTAGGCCCTCCGAAATCTTTTGAATGATATTCAAGAAAAGAATATTCTAAAAAAAATTCATAGAATTAGAGGAACTCTCCCTCTTCGACGAAATTCTA
>BKCH01000491.1:0-12500 GCA_008635985.1 Ficus erecta
CGACTCGTTCAGATCATGGACTAGGCCAAAAACAATTGATCCGGTATAAATGATCAGTACCAATGAATAGGATAGAATGAAGACCACCATTTACTATACGATACGAAAAATTAAATATAGATAAAAATCTAAAAAAGATCTATCATACCTTCTATTGTATTGTGGTATCAAATTAATTTATGGTTGCCATTGGTACAAATCCAATCACTTACACTTTTAATTTAAGATGAGAAAGAATTCCCCATTGATAGCAAATGGTATTCATTAAGCAGGGAAATCCTATTTTATTTAAAAGCAGAAAGATTATGCCCTTACCCTTTACCCTTCACTTTTGCAAGAACGGACTAACAGGGTCAGCTACTCAGCTAATCTTCATAATTAAATACCGTTACTGTATAAGTGGTCTCGTTGTGAAAGACCTATTACTGGATAATTATGGGTAGAGCCAAAGAGTGTGAACTGTACAAGTTAACAATAGCATTAATTAAATGAGGCTCCGGTGTATAGAGAGGACCTCACCGTTTAAGAAGTAACCATAGAAACGATGGAACCCACTATACCTATATTCTATTTACTACTTTTTTTATTTACTATGGTTTTTTGATACCTAGTATCAATACAATTTCTTATTTTGAGGCGAGAAGCCTAGAAAAAAAGAAAAAAATCGTGGTCGGGAAGGTTAGAGTAGCAAAAGCCATTGGAATTCTTATTTTATACATTGGAAGAATCCGTTTTGTTATTAATAGACTAGGAAAGGGAAAGGAAATAACTGAAAGAAAAGAAATCAATTAGTTATTCATCAAAGTTTCATTTATTCAATGACTAGAATTAAACGAGGATATATAGCTCGAAGACGTCGAACCAAAATTCGTTTATTTGCATCAAGCTTTCGAGGGGCTCGTTCAAGACTTACTCGAACTATTACTCAACAGAAAATAAGAGCTTTGGTTTCGGCTCATCAGGATAGAGGTAGGCAGAAGAGAGATTTTCGTCGTTTGTGGATCACTCGAATAAACGCAGTAATTCGAGCCAATAAACTATACTATAGTTATAGTAAATTAATACACCATCTGTACAAGAGGCAGTTGCTTCTTAATCGTAAAATACTTGCACAAATAGCTATATTAAATAGGAATTGTCTTTATATGATTTCCAATGAGATCTTAAAATAAGATTAAGGAGATTGAAAGAAATCAAATCCAGTGAAATGTTTTAAATGGAGTTCCCTGGCAAATGAACTTGGGAAAGTAGAGTAGAAATTAGTATGATAAAATAGGATATAATATGATAAAGTCATCGCAATGAACAAACACGTTCAATCAAAAAAAGATTTATTCTTCTTCCCCAATTCCTTTTTTTCTTACGACACAACAATAAAATTGGAATTTTCAGATTTTTTGAACAAACTGTCAATTTGCATTTGAATTCGGATTGGAATCTTATTTTGATTCAATTGAAGAAGAGCAAGCTTATTTATTTTTAATTCTAAGACCAGTAGTTCTAGGAGTCGACTCGCTTCTTTCCAACTCTTTCTCATTATTAAGAAAGGGTAACAAAGATAAAATACGAGCTTGTTTTATAGCAATAGTAATTAATCGTTGTTGTTTTAAGGTCAATCTATTCACCCGTCTAGATAATATCTTTCCTTGTTCACTAATAAATCGACTAATTAAACTCATGTTTCTATAATCAATTCGATCCCCCGATTGTATCGGGGGCAAACGCCTACGAAAAGATCGCTTAGATTTAAGAAAGAGTCGCTTGGATTTATCCATGTTTTTTTTATTCCTTGTTTCGAAAATCCTAATGCTATTTTGATCGAATCAAAAATGATTTCGAATTTCAAAATAGAATTGCTTTGTTTTGTTTATATTTAAATAAATATATGATCTGTTATATATAATATGTCGTTTTTCGTCTTCCTTGGAATGGAAGGCGGACACGCAAGCGATCGATTCGATCTATTTCTTTATCTCCCCGTGAATCGTATGTTTGTAACAAGAGGGACAGAATTTTCTCAATTCCAATCGACTAGGCGTATTATGTCGATTTTTTTGAGTAATATATCGGGAAATGCCCATTGATTCCTTATTAACACGGTTTCGAACACAACTGGTACATTCCAAAATAATCGTTATTCGGGCATCTTTACTCTTGGCCATGAACCTCCTTTGGATTTTTGATTGACTCAACTCTTCTATCTTTCTATTTTCCGATCCGAAGCGAAGAAGAAGAAAGGAAGGAAAAAAATAGAAGTTGCTAACTTGAAATCCAATTATGAAAGATTTCGTTGCAATCTATCAATATAGTAATAATAAGTAATATAATGATTTCTAACTATATATTTATAATTTATAATCGCTGTACAGTATTTAAATTTTCTTTTTCATTGAATTTTCTTGTATGATATTGTTGCCATGCCACAACTATTCCATTTTCTTTCTCACTCTATTATTAATTAATTTCATTTTGGACCTGGAAACCCGAGTTCTTAGTTTTAACTAGGGTGAACCCGCTTTTATTCTTTTTATTTTCGAATTTATTTTAATTATAAAAAAAAGAAGAAAAGAAGAGTAAGGGGGGGATTAGTCACAGATATTTGATTGTATCTCTAATTTTCTTCACCCCTTCCTATCTCAATTACTATAATGAAAAAAAAGGGAATATCAACGCATCTGGAAATAAACGATTGATCTCTATCAATAAACCTGCTAAAGACCCAAACCATAGAGTACTTACTACCGGTGCCACGGAAAGGTATGTTTTTAGATTTCGCATTTAAAATCCTCCTTCTTTGTTATTTATTATTGTAATTTTATTACAATTTGTAATACATAATGCTATTACATATATGACCAGATGTGTATATGTAGTTAATGACTGACACTTGGATTTGTACGCAGAATCCCTAATGCAAATTAAAATGTATAACTTGAAATGTACAACGATTCAGTACAGTAGATATTCCTTTTCTTAAAAGAAAAAAAAAAATACGTCCCTTTCTGTCTGAGAATTCCCGAAAAATATTCATTTTTTTACGGCGAGTTTCATATTTCTTTAGTACGTATATAATATAAGTCTATTATTATATGTTATATGATATGAGATTAAAAAAAAAAATAAGAAATGACAAGATAATTGGGTATAGCACTGAAAGAAATAAAGATGTGGAAAACAAGACAGGGATTCTCTACAATACTACTGTAGGCCAATTCAAAGGGATGTAGCGCAGCTCGGTAGCGCGTTTGTTTTGGGTACAAAATGTCACGGGTTCAAATCCTGTCATCCCTACCTATTACTTATCTTATGAACAGTAACGAGGGGTCATTGAGATTGATTAAAATTGGCTATACAAAATCAATCTTTAATTTTCTTATTTACGATAGTATATATATCCAAGACGAGTTAGGTCACAAAATATTTTGTGATAATAAAGCGCTCTTAGTTCAGTTCGGTAGAACGTGGGGTCTCCAAAACCCGATGTCGTAGGTTCAAATCCTACAGAGCGTGATTAGATTCTTGTTATTTGTTAGGTCGAAAATAAGACTGAAATAATTGAACAGCAATCTGAATTTGACCTCCTGTAGATTAAAGAAAGTAGGAGGTCAATCAAAAAAAAAGGAGATATTAATTACTCAAAGGTCCAATTGATCACCACGTCTATATTGTAAATATGCAGTTACGAATAATCCAGCCAAAGTAATAGGAATTAGACCTAAGACGATTCCAAATAGAAAAACTTCAATCATTTCAATTTCTTTGAAAGGTGAAAAGGAGAGGTAATATCTATCCTTATATATTAATCGGTATTACCCATGAATCTCAATGACCAAGAATTGAAAATGGACACGGCAAGAAACTATAGAATATATGAACTACCACAGAAGAATTTTTTTTATGAATTGTTCATTCAATTAATTTCAAATAAGTCGTATCTTGTTCAGACCGATAAATATAGCTGAGGTTATAGTCAAAGCTGCTAGTAGAAAACCGAAATAACTAGTTATAGTAGACATGAAGGGACTAAATAAAATATCTTCTTTTTATACATATGTTTATAAAGCACTTCCCTAAATTTCAATTTTTGAAAGAAAAGAGACGAAGATAAACAAAAATACCAATTGAAAAGGAAAGGATAAATTCAATTGAAAGTTAAAATTTTTGATTCATCACTTATTATAATTATTACTTATTATAATTATTATTATAATTAGAGACGGCAGTCCTAACAAAAATAGAATAACATAGGTAAGAAATCAATTCATCCTTTGTGACATTTACCCATCTCACAATTTCGAATCAACAGATTCATTGAGGAACTCTTGAGTTGATTAAACTAATAACCAATATTTATATATAAATATTTAATATCTATTAGTATATATAGAATATTATTAATGAATTTTAAATAATTATAAAAAAAGGAATTGTTTTCTAACTTTATTAAAAAATAAAACTTTCTTTGAATCACTATGGGCTAAAATTGGAAAATCATCTCTATTTGGATCGTTTTTTTATTGTATCGACGAATACATTTTTTTTTATTTATTTTATAACGATGAGTGATCTTAGCTTATAACGAAAATGCCTTTTACTTTTTTACTTTAACTTGAACTTATTAAATTGAATAGTCAATTCATTCAGATAATCTCTGGAATGAAAAGAAAAAAAAAAGAATAATCCGATGATCACTCAAAACTAGTTTTTACATTTTGTCTTTCCATACTACAAAGCCCTATCCTTGTAATTAGGTCAAGAAAGAGCCTTTCCTTTGGGTCTAATATAACAACAATGTGTGGATCACGAATTTTTATTTTATTTAGTTATTGTTCTCTTTTTTTCTTTTAATACTATGCTAGCATTTTTACCCAATCCTCAGTTTCTAGCCCAAAGCTAATAATAGAGAAAACTTTTATATTATTATATTACAAGTACTACTACAGGTACTACAGGAATCTTAGTGATAGAGGAATTTGAGGAATTCTATATTGAATGGTACAAATTCTACATGTACAAGTAACAAGAAAATAAAAAAGAAATTCTTTAACACTTCATTTCGATACTGATTGTGAAATTTCGTTGCTGTGTCAGAAGAAAGATAGCTATACTGATTCGGTATACTCTAAAGAAACCCTTGGTACATTATTGACGATCTCACAAGGATTCGATTTCAGTAAATTTCCATTTACTGATTTCATCTTTTACGAAGTCGACCCCCCTTTAACTGTACAAGAATATGCGGAGCTTAACATGTCTGGAAGCACAGGAGAACGTTCTTTTGCTGATATTATTACCAGTATTCGCTACTGGGTCATTCATAGCATTACTATACCTTCCCTATTCATTGCGGGTTGGTTATTTGTCAGCACGGGTTTAGCTTACGATGTATTTGGAAGCCCCCGTCCAAACGAGTATTTTACAGAGAGCCGACAAGGAATTCCATTAATAACTGGCCGTTTTGATCCTTTGGAACAACTCGATGAATTTAGTAGATCTTTTTAGGAGGTCCCAATGACTATAGATAGAACCTATCCAATTTTTACAGTGCGATGGTTAGCTGTTCACGGACTAGCTGTACCTACCGTTTCTTTTTTGGGGTCAATATCAGCAATGCAGTTCATCCAACGATAAACCTAATCCGAATCATAGAGCTATGACACAATCAACCCGAACGAACAAAATGTTGAATTGAATCGTACCAGTCTCTACTGGGGGTTATTACTCATTTTTGTACTTGCTGTTTTATTTTCCAATTATTTCTTCAATTAACAAAAGAAAAGAGAAGACTATTAAATAATAGTAGTAATTCTCTTATCCCATTCGGAAGGATATCATCTCATAATTATCTATGGCTGTTTATGTCTCTAGCATGACCACTTGATGAAATGTGGAGGAAAGTAGGACAAATGGCCGATACTACTGGAAGGATTCCTCTTTGGATAATAGGTACTGTAACTGGTATTCTTGTGATCGGTTTAATCGGTATTTTCTTTATGGTTTCATATTCTGGATTAGGTTCATCCCTTTAGTAATTGGGTGAACTGGGTTGTAGACATGACATGAAAGCATAAGAACTCAACGGAATCCCCCTCGAAGAAGACAAAGTAAAGAGGGGGTAGGTCCCGTTGAGCTCTTAATAATCATAATATTTTATTCGTCTGAATGATAAAAAAAAATGGATCACTTTTCTTATGTTTCAAAAAACTCCATTTTAGTTTTTTATGATGTTTTTATTTTTAGAAAATTAACTTCAGCAGAATATCTCGTCCTGGATAGTAGCCGTCGATACTTTCAAAATTAAAGAAGGAATCACTCGATTTCTCCTTTTGGATGACACAATCACAATTATATATATTTCTTAATAATATATATACTTCTATTTTTATAAGTTTATAAGTTTATTGAAGAAGTTCTATTTGTTCAATAAATTTTCCTATATTTTTTGTTTGTCCACCATTACTACTTTATTTATGATTTATGTAATAAATCTAAAAAGGTTTCTGATAAAACTCGAAAAAAATGGAAACTACAAATAGGAATCTTTCACGAACGAGATCAAGAATTATTATTATTTCGACACAAGTAAAGGGTTGTGGAAAATACCTTTTCTTGTGTCAAAGACTAGGAAGACAAATAATCCCTCTTAGAATCGAATTCTTTTTTCCTCTCATTCATCTTTTTTATACTTTGGTTTATATTCTCCGATTATTTATCTTATGTTTCGTATTTAGTCAACTTTTATTCTATTAGAATAGAAAACGATTGATTCATTCTATGGCATTTAAATCTGACAATAGTAACATAATCATACCGCTTCCATTTTATTTCCATTTTTTTTATTGAAAAAACAAAGGAATAAAGAAGAGTTAAGTAAAGTCAAATAGTCTTCTTCACAGCATACATACTATGACTAATAATGCGGTACAAGTAATTCCCAAAATCTGATAGAAAAAGAATATAAAGTAGAAAAAGAATATAAAGAAGCAAAAGGCTTTTCATAAGTTTTTTTTGATCATACAGAATTAGATAACACAATTTCCAACAAAAATTTGGTTTTTTTTTAGAACTTGATATTGATAAACTAGAAATTCATTTCAGACAATTGAACCTTCTCAAACTGTTTCTTTTTAAGAACCAAAAAGATTTGTGCCAAAATAATAGATGCCAAGAAGAGCAAAAGGCCTTGTACACGTAATGGATCTTGAAGTACTATTTCCGCATCCCCCTGACCAAATCCACCCACGTTAGGATTACTCGTTAACGGTTGATCCAATTTGATGGATTCGCCCTCTGAAACAAGAAGTTCTGGTCCTGGAGGGATAATATCAACCACTTGACGTCCATCCGATGCATCCACTATGGTTATTTCGTATCCCCCTTTTTCTTTTCGTATGATTTTGCTTACGATACCCGCCGCTGTAGCATTATAAACATTATTGTTACTCTTGCTCCCGTCGGGATAAATCTGACCCCTTCCCCTGTTCCCGCCTACGTATATGGGATATTTTAAGAAGTGAACGTCTTTCTTAGTAGCGGGGTCTGGGGAAAGAATAGGAAAGGTGATTTCACTATATTTTTGACCAGGAACAGGACCTATCACAAGAATATTTTTTTTTCGTGGGGCGATAGCTCTGAAAGACAGATTTCTTATCTTTTCTTTAATCTCGGGCGAGATACGATCGGTAGGGGCTAATTCAAACCCCTCAGGTAAAATTAGAACAGCTCCCACATTTAAGGCTCCTTTTTTACCATTAGCAAGAACTTGTTTCAGTTGCAGATCATAAGGAATTCGAACAACTGCTTCAAATACAGTATCAGGAAGTACGGCTTGTGGAACCTCGATATCCACGGGCTTGTTAGCTAAATGGCAATTGGCACATACAATACGGCCAGTCGCTTCTCGTGGATTTTCATAACTCTGCTGTGCAAAAATAGGATACGCATTTGAAATGGGCACCCGAGTTATTATATATATTATGAGCGATACGGAAATGAATCGAATAATCTCTTCCTTTATCCAAGAAAAGGTATTTCTCATTTGCATAGTCCAATCATTGATCCCGAAAATTTCTACAATAAAATTAGATAAGTCACTAGTATAGTTTCCTATCTATGATTCTGTTCTTTAATGAAATAATTTTACTCGAATATTGAAGGAATCCCCCGGGTGGGTAGAAAAAATAAGTACAATTTTGACTGTTTTACTTATGTTACAAAGTAAGAAACATTATAATTGGATCGGTCGATCATTTTTCAATCATTCATTGAATGATAAATCACTACAAGTGACGGAGATACACGATTTAAATAACGAAAAATCCAATATTTAAAAATTGTATCTAAAATGACTGGAAAAGTAGAAACAACGCCGGATATAATTTGATCATTTTGAGCAAATCCAAAATCTTTGTAGATAGAGGCAATCATTAGTTCCCAACCATGGGGCGAATGGAATCCTATACATAAATCAGTTAATAAAAGAATAGAAAAAGCTTTTATTGTGTCGCTTAAATTATATAGAAATTCTTGAAGACAAGAGTTAAGAAAAATAAGTTCTTCATTACTTAGAATAGAATAAACACTTAGAATAACGAAAGAAATTATATTTGTTGAGAAATGTAAAATCGTATGGATACGACCCTCATTGTGCATCTTGATTAATTGGATCGTTTCGTTGTAAACCCCAATGTGAAGCTTTTGTAAACGCCTTTCCGGGTATTCCTTTAGAATTTCGTCGAAGAGGGAGAGTTCCTCTAATTCTATGAATTTTTTTAGAATATTCTTTTCTTGAATATCATTCAAAAAGATTTCGGAGGGCCTAGTATTCCACCAATTATTAACCCAAGATTCCAGACTTTTAATTAAATGTAAATGAGAGAGAGATCCACCAAGGCAAAAATACTATCGATGCAAGATATAAAAGGGAAATAAATGCGTTCTTTTTTGCCATTTGCTCGTCTGTGAATTTTGAAATGAACTCATCTCATTCGTCGACTCTCTCTATACGATACTAAGATTTATATCAAATATCAGTTCTATTACATTACAATGAGCCTATTCTCCGTTTTTTATTTGTGATTCCGTACAATGACAATGGGTTGGTCCTTGAATTTAGAAAGAATACAGAAAAACAATATAGAAATACAGAAATAGAATAAGAAAGATTCCACTTCAAATTGAATGAAGAAATAAATAAACTAGAATATTCTATAGAATATTCTTTCAAAATATATGATTCGAAGCAATTGTCCCCTTTGGATGAATGCACGAAAAAGCCATTTCAAATAATGAATATTATTCGAATTTCGAGACGAAAGAACTCCCAGTTTATCAAAATATCCAAAGATTTCGAAAAAAAAAAATCGCTGGCCACCCGGAATAATTGATAGAATTTTCTGAAGAATACTGCGATGCTATGATCAAAAATGAGTGTCAAAACAAGATAGAAATGTTATCATTATAAGCGGTCCAATCGGTTGGTAATTAAATAGCACAAAAAAGATAAAAAATGTTGATTAACAAAAAAGGAGAGATGATTTACAAGAGAGAATCTATACTGTATTTACTAAATTTCACAATATTGAAAAAAAAAAAAGAGAAATTCTTTATTCCGATTTCTTACTTGTTCCGTTACTGAATTGATTTAAGTGGATTTACATACTCATAAAAAAGAATTTATGGATAAAAACTATTTCGCTTTAGGATTGGTCCGTGTACGTTTACTTTTTTTTTGTTCTAATCAGAGTTCGGCAGAAACTTCAGTTAAGTTATGCTATAGAAAAAAGAGAAAGAGAATTCTTGAGTTATAGTTTTTCCCTTTTGCTAAGAATAAGAAAGCATTCGCCTTTTTTCAAAATACTTCAATTGGTACACACAAGAAATAGGCCAATTCAGCAGCTTTCTGTTCAATTTCTCGTAGAGTCAAATTCTCATCGGTACGAGTCAAGGGAATGGACCCCTGGCCTCTGATTTCCATATAAAGGACACGACGAGCATAAATACCCTCTTTAACTTCTATTCGGATGGATTGAATGTCTTTCATAAGGAATCGGAGAAAGATGCGACGATTTTTCCAGGAAATCCCCAACGAAAAATACATACTATTCCTTCTTTTATATCGAATCGATCATAACCACTACCCACATTCCACGAAATTGTGGACCACAAATATGAACTAATAAAAAGACCCGCGATTCCATAGAAAGACATAACGATTCCTTGTGGAAAAAAAATTATTTGCTGAGAGGGAAATAACGGTATAAGATTCCTACCAAGATAACTAGAAGTTCCAACCAATAAAAACCCTAATGAACCTAAAAAAAGGATAAAGCCCAGCAGACATTACTCGGTTTTCGAGACCCCGCTATAAGTTCTATCCATATACGGTCTGATCGCCAACTCATACTATATTAGATCTAGTTGCATTTTATTGTAATTGGGAGATAAACCCCAATAAATTTGACTTTAATCTTTTTTGTTTCCGAAGTAATCCTCATCGACTAGCACTATTATGATGTGAAGCTTTAGGAGTAATTCATCAATTGCTTAGAGATAAACTAAACTAATAACATCTTTTTTTTTTTATGATTTCTTATAGATATCCACAGACATTTAGATATATTGACTTTACATTTCAGAAATTCATCCCGATAATGATTTATCTTCAAATAGCTATAATTCATTTTCCCATAGATCGTGTTTATGCATACGAACTTCTGTTCGGAAGAAGCTACACATTATACCATATTCTACTACATAGAGAATTGTACTATGATCCAAGTAAGCCTAAGTCTTGAAAAAACAATAGATAAGATTAAATCCCATAATATCTAAAAAATCTTGTTTTTTTGAACATGAAGAGATAAAGAAACCATTGCAATTGCCGGAAATACTAAGCCTACTAAAGGCACAAAAATAGCGGGTAAGTTGCTGATAGTTGTCATAGAATGAGTACCTCGATTTAATAATTTAATATTTGTACCTCTTATTTATTGTTATATTTGTTGTTATATTAACATTTTATCCTGTTATTGTTATAAAGATATATTCAATTATACTATATATATAGAATTCTACTTAAGTGAGTATTGAGTATATACAATACTAAAGAATATAGAATATAAGAGTATATTATGTATATACTAATAAGGAATAAATCTAATAGGGCGTAGAAATAGTAATCTATATAGAGATACTAATATATATATAATATATTAAATAGATTATATAAGTATATCAAAGTATATAACATAGATGCATACTTAAACATATATTAAGTTAAGTATATAATAAATATAAATGTAAATTAAAAGTTTAAATAAATGGGCTTATTCATCATTTCTATATGTTTCTACATGAAATATATACGATAATCTACGATAATTCACTTTACTTTTTTTATTATTTTATTCATTATTTTTATTAGTCTATTTTTTTGTATCTATTCTAAATCTTTATTAGTATATGTATATTAGAATCTTATAATCTTGAAACTTTAATAGAAAATTGAAGAGTTTAATCTATATAATCTTAAATATAATCTTAATATATTTAAATATATTTAATTTAATAATTTATTAAATTAAAGCTTTGTTTTTTTCTACTTGATTGAAGTTTGAGTCAAAGGAAAGAAAGCATGAAGCTGAAATAACTCACTCAGAACGCCCTTTAAAGGATTACGTGGTACGATTGGATCGAATAAGCCCTTATGGAATAAATATTCAGCCACTTGTGAACCCTCAGGTACTGTCTTATTCAATGTTTGTTCAATTACTCTTTTACCCGCAAATGCAATGTAGGCATTGGGTTCGGCAATAATGATATCTCCCAACATACCAAAACTAGCTGTCACCCCACCTGTAGTAGGAGATGTAAGGATTGCTATATAGAATAACTTTTTATTTGATTGATAATCATATAAAGCAGAAGATATTTTAGCCATTTGCATCAAACTCAAACTTCCTTCTTGCATGCGTGCTCCTCCGGAAGCACATACTAGAATAAGAGGTAAAATTGATTGGTAGCATACTCGATCAAACGTGTGATTTTCTCGCCCACTACAGATCCCATACTACCCCCCATAAACTGAAAATCCATAACCCCAATTGCTACGGGAATGCTGTTTAGTCTACCTGTACCTGTTTGAACAGCCTCCGTTAACCCCGTCTTTCTTTGATAAGAATCAATACGATCTTTATAAGGTTCCTCCTCCGAATTAAATTCAATAGGATCCAGAGAGACCATGTCTTCATCCATAGGATCCCAAGTACCTGGATCAATCAAAAGTTCGATTCTATCTGAACTACTCATTTTCAAATGACATCCGCAATGTTCACAAATATTCATCTTTGATTTAAAAAATTTCTTATAATTTAATCCATAACAATTTTCACATTGAACCCATAAATGCCTGTATTTTTGAGTTAGATCTAAATCATTAGAACTTTCTCTTAGAGTTAATCACTATCATCCGCCACCAGTTCTATACTGGAACTCTCGCT
>BKCH01000491.1:20000-27500 GCA_008635985.1 Ficus erecta
AGGAGCATTGGAATGGTCTTAGCTCTTGAATATTCATCCGACAATAAACAAAAAAATAACATGAGACGGTTATGAATTCCATTATGAGTTTCCCTTACTTGATCGAACAACCCAAAATTCAGTCCATTTCAACTACATCAAGCGATCTATTCAAATTGGTCAAGACTCTCCAGTTTATGGCCACTTCTCTATGGTACCAGTTGTTGCTTTATGATTGCTTCATTAATAGGCTCACGATTTGACTTTGATCGTTATGGACTGGTACCAAGATCTAGTCCTAGACAGGCAGACCAATTCTAACAGCAGGCACAGTAACAATGAAACATGGCTCCTCTTTAGTAGATTATATGAACAAATGCCGGAACCGAAATATGTTATTGCTATGGGAGCATGTACAATAACGGGGGGGATGTTCAGTACCGATTCTTATAGTACTGTTCGGGGGGTCGATAAGCTAATTCCTGTGGATGTTTATTTGCCGGGATGTCCTCCTAAACCGGAGGCTGTTATAGATGCTATAACAAAACTTCGTAAGAAAATATCTCGAGAAATCTATGAAGATCGAATTAGATCTCAACAGGAGAATCGTTGTTTTACTACCAGCCACAAGTTTCGTGTTGGACGCAGTACTCATACTGGAAATTATAATCAAGGATTACTCTATCAATCACCATCTACTTCAGAGATCCCCACTGAAACATTTTTCAAATACAAAAATTCAGTATCTTCCCACGAATTAGTGAATTAGACAAGATCCTTTTGTACAGGTACAGAATAACAAACAGCGAGTCAATCTTCAGAAATTTTATCGTAAATGTGAAATAATTATCTTGTAATACTTAGTACAAATAAATACAAATAAAAATGTGGGAGAGAGAAAAAAGATGCAGGGTCGTTTGTCTGTTTGGTTAATCAAACATGGGCTAGTTCATAGATCTTTGGGGTTCGATTACCAAGGAATAGAGACTTTACAAATAAAGCCCGAGGATTGGCATTCCATTGCTGTCATTTTATATGTATATGGTTACAATTATCTACGTTCCCAATGTGCCTATGATGTAGCACCGGGCGGACTATTAGCCAGTGTATATCATCTTACGAGAATAGAGTATGGTATAGATCAACCGGAAGAAGTATGCATAAAAGTATTTGCCCCAAGGAGGAATCCTAGAATTCCGTCTGTTTTTTGGATTTGGAAAAGTGCGGATTTTCAAGAAAGAGAATCTTATGATATGTTAGGAATCTCTTATGATAATCATCCACGTCTGAAACGTATCTTAATGCCTGAAAGCTGGATAGGATGGCCTTTACGTAAGGATTATATTGCTCCTAATTTTTATGAAATACAAGATGCTCATTGAATAATCAGAAACTAATCTTCACCTTTTACCACAACTACAACTCTAGATATTCAAAGAGATGAAGTCTCATTAACATATTATGCATATTATGGATAAGCTAAATAATGAATAAAATAAATAAAAAAAACGACAATACAATTAGAGAGATTCATTAAGATTTTCTGATTTTGAAGATACTTTTGGGAGGATAAGCCCAGTCAATAGGATGAAACTCAAAGAGTTCATGATGTCGAACTATGTACCGCGCACGTCATTTAGATGGGCTCCAGAAAGTCACATAGGAGGAAATAAAGAAATAAAATATGAAAAGAAAATAGAAAGAAATGATAAGGGGATCAGATTCTATTTGTATTTGTACTGTATCGGAGATGAATCTTGGCTATTCGCACCCCTCAACTCCCCTAGACTAGACTTTTAGGTTTTTCAACCAACCAATTTACCTTTTGTAATATGTCTGAAGTATTAATATTTTCTTTTACATACTTTATCTTATACATATCAAAAAGAGTATATACATATGCTCTTTACTCATCTTTAACTATTTTATTCTATAAATAAAAGGAGTACATCCCCAGATATTTAGATGGATAAATATGTATCATGCTTTATACTATATTAATGAATATGCATGGCGACTCATATCAATTAATTTGTAGAATAGATACTCATACAAATTGCTCATGTGCCAGGAACCAGATTTGAACTGGTGACACGAGGATTTTCAGTCCTCTGCTCTACCAGCTGAGCTATCCCGACCATCCCTTACGCACCATCCTCATTTTAATATAGGACTTGGGTCTATGTCAATTAAAAAGACGAAAGGGGAATTGCAAAGTCTTATCCAGGCCTTGTTGGAATTTCTTGGATCTTCAAAAAAAGACTTTGTAAGTTTCAGTACAGTACGAGTAATAAAATGAATTTTTAATTATTCAAATTTAACATTGGGATTCCTTTCTCAAAGATGTTCATTTGTACGTCTTTCATATAGATCACAGGGCTTGTGATAAGAAAAAGATTTTCGCTCAGATACGTTTGTAAAATTAGAATGAACGAGAAAGATAACGAATTTTGAACCGCTAACGAAATGAGAAGGTAGGATAAATAATTAGGGAATCAAATGGGCCTTTTTGGGGATAGAGGGACTTGAACCCTCACGATTTTTAAAGTCGACGGATTTTCCTCTTACTATAAATTTCATTGTTGTCGATATTGACATGTAAAATGGGACTCTATCTTTATTCTCGTCCGATTAATCCATTCTTCAAAAGATCTATCAGATTTTGATGGAGTAAATGATTTGATTAATGAATATTTAATTCTTTTTTCAACTTAATAATTGATTTACAATAATTCTTTAATTTTTCATGAAAATTAAAAGAAATACGGATTTGGGTTGTCATTAATCATTTGAAGATACTATTTCAGTACGTATACGTATATAGGTTTATTCTTCATCCTTTCGGGAGTGATTCCTTTACTAACGCACCGCAGCCAACTCCATTTGTTAGAACAGCTTCCATTGAGTCTCTGCACCTATCCTTTTTTATTATCGCCTTCTGAACCCTTGTTTGTTTTCAGAAAACCGGATTTGGCTCAGGATTGCCCATTTTTAATTCCAGGGTTTCTCTGAATTTGAAAGTTATCACTTGGTAGGTTTCCATACCAACGCTCAATTCAATTCAATTAAGTCCGTAGCGTCTACCAATTTCGCCATATCCCCTCTTTTGGTTTGTGATTAGGATTTCATTATGATACCTTTTTCCTTTTTATTTTATTTCATTTATATTATGATATGATGGAACTGTTGAATTCATTAGATAGCGATTCGCATATTGAAAACTGTTTTCTTATATTTGGATTTCTTGTCTATCTTCTTTCATCTCTCTCGGAAACTCATATTTGATACAATTAGAAAAGATTCTATTATTTCTCTATCCACAAATCAATATATAATCTAGATGGATACATATCACATATATAGTATACTTAATACTATATTATTATATATAAATGTATAGTATTATTACACCTATATTATAATTCTGCTTAATATATATTTACATATATTTCCCTATTTATATCGTTTTTAGCGTACAATCTTGAATACTTGAACGGTCGATTCTTTTGTTTTCGTCTTAGCTCTTATCTTTGCTAACTAAAAATAACTAATAAGTGAATATAATATTAATAACCATAACGAATCTAATGGCTATAACTAATAATTAATTCCTTTTTTTTGAATAATTAAATTTAGAATGAAATTATTTCGAATATTATTATTATAATGTAAAATCTTAATTAATGTAATTAATATGTATTAATTATATTCTATATATATCGAATACTAGAATAAGATTCTACTTTAATTAGTAAGTTATAGTAATTTAATTACTAGATTCTCTTTAAAATTCTAAATAGATAAGATAGAAAATGAAAATTTTTAATGTAATAAAATTAATAGTTTAGTTTATATACTAATTTAATAGTATTAAAATAACTAATAAAATATTTTAATATTAAAGAAATAGACAATAGAATTAGATTAGAAAAAAAAAAAAGAATTTTGAATTTTAAATATCATTTAAATTCAAAAATCAAAAAGAATCTTATTATCTAATTAACTAAATTAAGCTAATTAAGATATTGATTATAAGATATTGATTATTGATAATCATGTATTTGCTATGATAAATAGATCAAGATTATATATTGCTATATTAATATATTAATGAATATATTAATCGGTATATTAATTGTTATGTTCTATAATATTCAAATATCCGATATTTATTTGAAATTCTATTATATAGTTTTTATATTAATAGAAATTATTCTAGATTCATAATAATTGTGAAGAGTTAAGAGTGAACAGTTAATAGCTAAGATTTAAGATTCCAGTAGTTTACTAAATTCCTATGTGTGTCCAATTTATGTTATGCGAGCCCGCTTAGCTCAGAGGTTAGAGCATCGCATTTGTAATGCGAGGGTCATCGGTTCGACTCCGATAGCTGGCTTTTTCCATATGTTTGCTTTTTTTTTTGCATAGTTGATAATATGAAATCAAAGAAATTGAAAAGGCTTCTTCCCCCTTTCCCAAAGGGCACTGATCTATTATCTCATAAGAACTTCCAATTATTAAAAAAAATTGGAGGAGTTTGATCTATGTAGACCAAATCAATCAAGAAAAGAACCCTTAAACTTAAAAAAAATTTTCTATTTTCTATTAATTTTAATACGATATATTATATAATATATATATAATATATTAAGTTAAGGCCCGGATATTGATATACAATTTATCTAATTATTCTTTCGAATTTTTCTTTGGAATACAATACTTCAATAAATTTTGATTAATTTATTATTTTTAATTTTAATTATATTTTTTCATTTTTCTATTTATCATTTAGTTTAGTTTAATTTCATTTAGGTTTATGAAACTTTATAAGGAGTCTTTATGTCGCGTTACAGAGGGCCTCGTTTCAAAAAAATACGTCGTTTGGGGGCTTTACCGGGATTAACTAGTAAAAAACCTAGAGCTGGAAGTGATCTTAGAAATCAATTACGCCCCGGTAAAAAATCTCAATATCGTATTCGTTTAGAAGAAACAAAAATTGCGCTTTCATTATGGTCTTACAGAACAACAATTACTTAAATACGTTCGTATAGCCGGAAAAGCAAAAGGGTCAACAGGTCAAGTTTTACTACAATTACTTGAAATGCGGTTGGATAACATCCTTTTTCGATTAGGTATGGCTTCAACTATTCCTCAAGCCCGGCAATTGGTTAATCATAGACATATTTTAGTTAATGGTCGTATAGTAGATATACCAAGTTATCGATGCAAACCCCGAGATATTATTACAGTGAGAGATGAAAAAAATCTAAGTCTCTGGTTCAAAATTATCTTGATTCATCCTCCCCTGAGGAATTGCCAAAACATTTGACTCTTCACCCATTCCAATATAAAGGATCAGTCAATCAAATAATAGATAGTAAATGCGTCGGTTTGAAAATAAATGAATTGCTAGTTGTAGAATATTATTCTCGTCAGACTTAAACACAACTAAAATAAGAAGGATTCGGACAATTTTGCCCTTCCTTTCACCGATATAAAGAGACCCTCAGGAAGGCGTTTTATCCGGGGATTTTTTCCCACTCATGTATCATAGATTGATAGGGAGATCTTCATTCCTTGTCCATTCTTTCCAGTATAATCCATACCACAGAAATTAGGATTAGGAATAGAGAAGCCATATGTATAACTGTTGGAATAATGGTATGCATTGTTATTTGATATATTGCGATCAATAACATTGGTGAATTAGGTTGAAGGGTACGGAAAGAGAGGGATTCGAACCCTCGGTAAACAAAAGCCTACATAGCAGTTCCAATGCTACGCCTTCAACCACTCGGCCATCTCTCCTGCATAATGATTATGGTTCATAAACCGAATGAATAGTGATTCATATTTAGGTTTTTGGATAGGTGCGTACACTCTATTTTAACTATAAAAGAAAAACGCTGCCAAACCCTTATTCGAGGCTGGCGGGGGATAAAAATAATTTTGTGAGACAAAATATTTAAACCAATAAATATAAGGTATCTATTCATGTTTACAAAGAAGGCACTCCCGACTTTATTTTTGAATATTTATACCGAATTAAATCCCTGAATTGGAACGACTCCACCGATTGATCCATTTTTTTAGACTATGTTTAATGGCTACCTTTAGATCATGATTATATTTAGTTTAGACTCTTATTCTATTTTCATAAAAATTCTAAAATGACTTTCCAATTTTAGATCTTTCAACAATAACCCCTTACCCCATAGATTTATTCCAAATTCATGAAACGCCCCAGGAATCTTTATATTTGATTGTATAGCGTATATCCGTTATATACACAACACAAAACGGGCGGTTATTCTATTTTCATCCATCATAGAACGATTATTCGATTCTTTTTCCTCTTTGGATCATAATTCAATCAAAACTTTTCGAATTATCCTACAGATTAGGATATAAATTCGTTCATTCTTCAACTTTGATGAAATCAGAATAGTTTCCTATATTCTTATAATACTAGATTTAAATGTAAAATTTAATTTACATTTGGATGAAATCCAATCGGCTTCAAATATTTCTTAGTTTTTATTGATTCCTGTCAAAAAGAAACAATTTGAGTCGAAGTTTAATTTTACTGAGTGTGTTTTTATGTTATTTCGTATTGTAAAATTCCGTTGTTTGTGGGATTATTTTCTCACAAAAGGTAATTAAAAGAAATTATAGAATGACTTTCTGCCTATGTCTAGATCTCGAATAAATGGAAATTTTATTGATAAGACCTTTTCAATTGTAGCCAATATCTTATTACGAATAATTCCGACAACTTTGGGCGAGAAAGAGGCATTTGCCTATTACAGAGATGGTGCGATTTGATTATTATATTTTTTATTTATTTATTTTATAATTTAATTTAGTTATTTATTTTATTTATATATATATATATTTTTTTTTTATTTTTTACCACTCTTAGTCTTCTTAGGAGGAAGACACATTCGGGATAGAAAGAAAAAAAATTATTGAAATAAATCTACGCTTGTTGAAGGTGAAGTTTGTAAATAAAACGAGCCCTTCTGTCGTGTATCCCCGATTAATGCAACCTCAAATGCTTCAATTGTCGATTCTAGAGTATTGAGCGAAAGGTTATACCTATGGTATGGGTTAAGTCAAACTCACTCCATTAGTACCAATAGGAGGCATAGAGGAAGAGGCACTACTCCTAGGAATCAACAACACGAAAACTTTGTTATAAATTATCCCTTTTCCTTATCAGGATCGGGACTAAGAAGAATGGTTGGGACAACAAACATCCATCTAGTTTGTGTTTTGGATACCCGTATAACCATCGAAGACTGTTGAAGTGACTTATTCCTGAAAATTAAGATGCGTTTAAGACAAAGAAATTACTGGAGTCACTTTTTTTATCTAGTACCAACATACTAGATGTTAAGGAAAGATCTTTTACAAGAAGGTTGGCTAGAGATTTTTTGTAAAAACACCAGCCCTGCTCAGTTTATAATGAGAATATTTAAATCTTTTTTGATTCCATGTATTATTCTGATTATGTACATA
>BKCH01000491.1:32500-35000 GCA_008635985.1 Ficus erecta
AGGAACTGCCATTCTAACCCTTCTCGGGGGATTCCATCCACAAACGCAAAGTTTATGGCTGACCGATATTGCTCATCATCATTTAGCTATTGCATTTATTTTTCTTATTGCTGGTCATATGTATAGAACTAATTTCGGGATTGGGCACAGTATCAAAAATCTTTTAGAAGCACATATTCCGCCGGGGGGACGATTGGGGCGTGGGCATAAAGGTCTTTATGACACAATCAATAATTCGATTCATTTTCAATTAGGTCTTGCTCTAGCCTCTTTAGGGGTTATTACTTCCTTGGTCGCTCAACACATGTATTCTTTACCCGCTTATGCATTCATAGCACAAGACTTTACTACTCAAGCTGCTTTATATACTCAATCACCAATACATTGCAGGATTCATCATGACAGGAGCTTTTTGCTCATGGAGCTATATTTTTTATTAGAGATTACAATCCGGAACAGAACGAGGATAATGTATTGGCAAGAATGTTAGACCATAAAGAAGCTATCATATCCCATTTTAAGTTGGGCTAGCCTCTTTCTAGGGTTCCTACTTTGGACTTTATGTTCATAATGATGTCATGCTTGCTTTTTGGTACTCCGGAAAAAACAAATCTTGATCGAACCTATATTTGCCAATGGATACAATATGCCCATGGTAAAACTTCATATGGGTTCGATTGTACTTTTATCTTCAACGAATGGTCCGGCATTCAATGCCGGTCGAAGCTTATGGTTGCCCGGTTGGTTAAATGCTTGTTAATTGAAAATAGTAATTCACTATTCTTAACAATAGGACCTGGAGACTTTTTGGTTCCTCATTGCTATTGCTCTAGGTTTACATACAACTACATTGATTCTTAGTAAAGGGGCTTTAGATGCACGTGGCTCCAAGTTTAATGCCAGATAAAAGGATTTTGGTTTATAGTTTTCCTTGTGATGGTCCGGGACAGGGGTACAGGGCAGGTGGTACTTGTGATATTTCGGCTTGGGACGCATTTTTATTTGGCGGTTTTTTGGATGTTAAATACCATTGGATGGGTGACTTTTTTATTGGCCATTGGAAGCACACAACTGTGTGGCAGGGTAAAGTTTCACAGTTTAATGAGTCTTCAACTTATTGACTGGGATGGTTAAGAGATTATTATCTATGGTTAAATCTTCACAACTTATTAACGGACTAAACCCCTTCGGTATTGACTAGTTTATCAGTCTGGCGTGGATGTTCTTATTTTGGACATCTGTTTGGGCTACTGGATTTATGTTCTTAATTTCCTGGCGTGGATCTTGGCAGGATTGATTGAAAACTTTAGCATGGGCTCATGAACGAACACCTTTGGCTAATTTGATTCGACTTGGAGAGATAAACCGGTGGCTCTCTTTCATTGTTCAAGCAAGATTGGTGGGTTAGCCACTTTTCTGTCGGTTATATATTTCACTTATGCGGCTTTCTTGATTGCTTCTACATCAGGAAAATTTGGTTAATCTTTTATTTTATGTGTTGTAGCCTCGATATATCATTTTCCTTTGATGGCAGAGGGCCCCGCCTTCTTATTTCTTACTATTTCTACATCTAGGATCCGACTTGTATGTATCATTGAAACTAATCGGAATTGAATCATATGGCAAGAAAAAGGTTTTGATTCAGAGGAGAGAAGAGAGGCAAAAATTGGAACAAAAATATCATTTTGATTCGTCGATCCTCAAAAAAGAAATAAGCAAGTTCCGTCGTTGAATGAGAAATGGAAAATTCATGGAAAGCTACAATCCCTACACGTAATAGCTGCACCTATACGCCTTCTCGACGTGTTTTTCGACTGGAAGACCGAGGGCTAACTATCGGGACTTTGGGCTATCCGGACACATACTTCGTGAAATGGTTCAGGCCTGTTTGTTGCCCGGAGCAACAAGATCCAGTTGGTAAGTATTAAAATCCCTTAATTTTAATTTTTCTATTTATTTCTATGATCATCGATCATAGAGGACCCCTTTACCATTCTGTACAAATGAGATATCCTATTTGTACAGATATGGTAAAGGGGTCCTTTCAATCTTTGTTTGCCCACTAGTTCACAGTTCTTTTCTTCAGCGCGGGGTAGAGCAGCTTGGTAGCTCGCAAGGCTCATAACCTTGAGGTCACGGGTTCAAATCCCGTCTCCGCAACATTTTTTGACAAAAAGATTGAGTTTCATTCTGTTAACTAATCATTAATTCATTAATTACCGTTTTATTTTTCTTTTAAGATGGGAGGAAAAGAAGGAGGAGGATAGAACCGATAAACTATCGTGATCAACTCTACTTAAATCTTTTATCCTATTAATATTTTTAAATTCTAAATTAAATACATTACACATTATCGGGCGGATAGCGGGAATCGAACCCGCATCTTCTCCTTGGCAAAGAGAAATTTACCATTCGACTATATCCGCACTTTTTGTTCGTGATACGCAATGTATGAATCCGATTGGGCAAAGTAGGCCAAATACTCTATAGGGTTTTAAAG
>BKCH01000492.1:0-39757 GCA_008635985.1 Ficus erecta
ATCGATTCAGTCCGAGCACTCTCGATACCTCCAAGAAGCATTTCCCACAGCTCTCAACCAAGCACAGCAATAGCCGATCGTCGACTACCAGAAATTCGAGTAGCTTGAGACCCGTCTTCTTGCCGAATATAAAGAAGGGATGAGGGATATGAAGGCCAATTTCACCGTGGCAAACCCTAGCTTGACCAGGCTAAATTGGTCGTTCATGTCCGAGATCTTCAGGGAAACACAGGACAATGGTGACGGCGCAATAGTCGGCAACGGTGAAGTGGTCGGGGGCGCCTAGCTAGCCAACGACGTTGTGGTGATCGGGGAGCAAGAGACTGTTGCTGATTCGTCAGCAATTAAGCAATGAGATGTCTTGATCTTTTTGTACTTTTTTTTTCGTTTTGGGGCTTGAAGGTGCCCAAATTGTACCCCTTATTTCTTGGAATTAATGAGTGTTTCTCTATTTCTATAATTTGCTGGTTATACATTACTGTTTCGCACTTCTTGTACCCCCTTAGACTAGAGAGATTTTGTAAGAATTTGCCAAGTCTAAAAATGGTCGGGGGTAAATGTTCCAATCATCCTTGGACCTCGGGAACTGTTTGGTCTGCCGGAGAACACTTGGTCAGTTGTAACTGCTCGGGGGACCTCGGTAACCATTTGGTCTGCCAGAGCATACTTGGTCAGTTGTAACTGCTCCGGTGCCTCCTGTGATCGGCTTGAGTTTTTCTTAAAATAAATCTCAAGTCAGACACTGGTCGACTTCCCTTTGCAGAAATAACACATTTCTTCCCAGTGGTTTTAAGACCACAGGAACAGTGTGGTCTGCCGGAGCAGACCTAGTAAGGTGTACTAGCTCGGATGCCTTCTGTGGTCGGCTTGGGTTTTTCTTAATATAAACCTTAATTTAGACACTGGTCGGCTTCCTGTTATGGGAACCCTATCTTTCTTCCCAGTAGTCCTTGGACCCCAGGAACAGTGTGGTCTATCGGAGCAGATCTTTTTGGCTTTCTTTTTGAAATTAGTTAAGGAAACAAACATAGGTAATTTAAAAACGCTTCATTTCATTGAGATAATCAGTACATGGCTTTAAGCAACAAGATAACTATTGATAAAAGCGCTTGAGGTGGTCGGCGTTCCAGGGGTGTACGAGAACTGTCCCATCTTGGTCGGCTAACCGATACATCCCTTGTCACACGACGTCAATGACCCTGAACGGTCCATCCTATTTGGGGCCGAAGGAGCCCAACTCGGGTTCTTGGATTAAGACCTTCTTGAGGACCAGGTCTCCCACTTTGAAAGTCCTTGGGTGGAACTCTTTGTTGTAGTACTTGGCCACCACTTGGTTGTAAGCAGCGGTCTGGATAAGGGGTTGTTCTTGCTTTTCTTTGACTAGATCAAGTTCAGCCATCATCTGTTCAGTATTGTTCTCTTCGTCGTAGTTCTCAACCTGATGACTTGGTAAGCCCACTTCGACTGGTATGACAGCCTCCATACCGAAGGACATCCAAATGGAGTTTCCCCAGTTGTTGTGCACTTAGTGGTTATGTATGCCCACATACTTTGGGTAATTCGTCAATCCAGGCACCTTAATGCTTCTCTAAATTCTTCTTTAAGTTCTCTTGATGGTCTTGTTGACAGCTTCTACTTGTCCATTACTCTGGGGGGTACCCTAGGGAAAAGAATACTTTCTTGATTCAAAACTATGCACAAAGGGCAATGAAGCTCGGATTATCAAATTGTTTCCCATTGTCTGTGACCATGATATGTCGGAGCCCAAATCTGCAGATGATGTTTTTCCACAGGAAGTTGGTGCACTTTGCCTTCGTCTGTTAAGCTAGGGGTGTTCCACTTCTATCCATTTGGTGAGGTAGTCTATAGCTACGAGGCAGTATCAGAACTGCAACCTAGCCATTAGCAGTGGTCCAATCAGATCAAGTGCCCGTTTGGCGAAAGGCCATGCACTAACCACTACGGTGAGTTTCTCTGAGTGAGACTTAATTGTCTTTGCGAATTGCTGGCACTTAATACACTTTTTAGTGAACTCTTTAGAATCTATATCCATGGTTGGCCAGTAGTTTCATTGACGGAGGCATTTGAAGGACAAGTCATTCCCCTCATAGTTATTTCCACATACCCTATCCCTCATCAAATATTCAGCCTCAGCTGGTCCAACACACCGTTGATATGAGGTAGAATGCCCCATCCGGTACAACTTTTCATTGATCATGGTGTACCTTGTCTAGGTGTTCCTGATTCTCCGGGAGTTGAGATGTGGTGAGATAGTCGATGATCGAGTCTATCCAAGTTCTGACATTCTCAAAGCAAATTACAGGTTCAACGTGCTTGATGCTCGGCCGGTTAAGACGTTCCATAGGGACAAAGACTAAACTATCTGCATCGATCCCCGAAGCTAGCCATGCAAGTGCATCTGCCTCATTGTTCTTAGACCGAGGTATTCGGATCACTATATGGCTTCTGAATTGATCGAGTAGGCTTTTAACTTTCCCTAGGTACTTAGCCATTCATTTTTCTTTGGCTTGAAATGCTATTGTCACCTGATTGACGATCAACATCGAGTCACTAAAGACCTCAATTGCTTCCTGAGTTCCCGCGCTAGGTCAAAACCTACTATCAAGGCTTCATACTCCACTTCATTATTTGATACTTTGAAGTCGAAGCAAATGGCGTAGTTGGTCTTGTAGTGGTTGGGGCTCATCATTACTAGTTCTGCCGAGAAGCCACCCTAGCTTGATGACCCAACCACAAATAGATTCCATCGAGGGAAGTCATGGTCGGGTGTACTGGGGCCTTCCATGGCAGGTGCATCGGTGGTCTTCCTCACAGCCCTTAGTATTGGTCCGGGATGTTCAGTGAACTCGGCTATGAAATCGACTAAGGCCTGCACCTTGATTGCTATCTGGGGAACATATTCAATATCGAACTCCCCAAGCTCGATGGCCAATTTTGCAATTCGACTAGATAACTCTGGGTTTCGTAAAACCTGATGAAGTTGGTAGCTGGTCGGAACACGAATGGGGTGGTCTTGAAAGTAAGACCTCAGCTTACAGGCCAAAGTGACCAACGCGAAGACAAGTTTTTCCAAGGGGGTATATCTTCCTTTGGCCTCTTGGAACGCCTTAGTGCTGTAATATACCGGGGTCTGTATCTTATTTTCTTCTCGGGCGAGGACTAAGCTGACCGCCTTTTCTGACACCATCAAGTACATATACAATACTTCCCAACTCAACGACTTGAACATCAGGGGCAGGCTTGCTAGATACATTTTGAGATCTTGAATGGCCTCTTCACATTTGTTATCCTTGTTGATTTTGTCATTGCCCTTAAATGCTTGGAAGAAAGGGGGGCACTTGTCGATGGACCTGGACACAAATCAGGAGAGAACCGCTATCATACCAATTAGTCTTTGAACTTCTTTAATGGAGCGTGGGGGCTGCAAGTCTACTACGGCTTGTGTCTTGGCAGGGTTAACTTCAATACCCCAGTGGTTCACCATGAACCCAAAGAACTTCCCGAATTCGACTCCAAAGGCACATTTGGCTGGGTTTAGCTTCATTTGATACTGTCGTAGAACATGAAAACAATATTTTAGGTCCCCACAATGATCATTTGCCAGCTTGCTCTTTACCAAAATATCATCTACATATACCTCTATTGTTCACCAATCTTTGGTACGTTGTCCCGGCATTCTTCTGACCGAAAGGCATAACCTAGCAACAGTTTTACCCCTGGTCCTCGCCTAGTCAGCTTTGCTCATGGAGATTTGGTTATATCCGAAGTACGCATCCATGAAACTTAGCAACTCATGACCTGTCGTTGCATTGACGAGTTAGTCTATCCGAGGAAGGGGAAAGCAGTTTTTTGGGCAAGATTTGTTCAGGCCAGTGTAGTCTATACAGACCTGTCACTTATCATTGGCTTTATTGACCAAGACCACGTTCGTGCACCACTCCGGATAGCTCACTTCTCAGATAAAGTCGAGAGGGGGGGGGGGGGAGCAGCTTATTTACTTCCTCGTTAATGGCCTCGTACCTCTCCGGGTTGAAAGCCCTTCTCTTCTGAATCACTGGTTTATGCTTCAAGTTCACACACAGTCAGTGACACATCACTACCGGGTCGATCCCCGGCATGTCCTTGTGTGACCATGCAAAGACATTTTTGTGTTTCCGAAGGAACTGTTCCAATCCCGCTCGGATCTCTGGCCAGAGCTTTGATCCGAGCAGTACTAACCTGTCCGGGTACTCATGATCTAAGTGGAAGGGAACTAGATCCTCAACAGGTTACGCCCGAATTTTTTCTTCTGACACACGAGGATCTAGGTCACTCAACGGTTTGATTTCGTCGTCGGGGGTGTCAATCTTATCGATCTTAAAGATGGTGGCCACCACAGCCAGTTAGGGTACCTTATGACACACTTTGTTTCTGCTTCCACGTAGCATTTCCTTACCCTCTCCTGGTTCCCCCTAAAAATCCCTATTCCGTTAGGAGTGGGGAATCTCATAGCCAAATAATAGGTTGAGACCACTACTTTTAGTGCATTCAGGGTCGGTCTTCCCAATTTAGCATTGTGGACCGATGGCTTGTTGACGACAAGGAATCCCACCATTTAGGTAGCCTTCTCTGGTCCATCGTCAATAGTGATCAGGAGGCAAATGAGACCGGCTGCTCGGACATATTCACCATCAAATCCGTATAGCGGATTTTGAATGGGTATCAAGTTTGCTTCGTCGAATTTTCAGCCTAGTGAATGCATCCATGAACAAGATGTCGACAGAACTGCCATTGTCAATCAGGACACGCCAAACAATGTTATCGGTTATCTTGATTTCTCCGACCAGTACATCATTGTGCAGGTGGAGGAGCTTGTTGGCTTCATCGTTAGTGAAGTTGATCGGGACACTATCTTAGAGGGAGTTATTATTCATGTGTTCAGCCATGTTAATGTATTCCCCACATGTTACTTGCCTAGCGTTACGGACGTAGCTTTTTCTGCTACTTGTCGTATCACCGATGTCATTCCCCCAAAAATGGTATGGACAATGTGCTTGGGCTTCCTAACATTATTCCGGTCACTCGTCAGTGGAGTAGCGTGTGGCCGGACCTGGCCGGTTCTATTGGCTGCACTTGTCGAGATAATGGCCTTTTCAACAAACTCTCGTAGGTGTCCATCCCGTACCAGGAGCTCGATCTGGTCTCGTAACTGTATGCAGTCTTTTGTTTCATGGCCAACATCTTTATGGAAATTGCAATACTTGTTCTGATTTCTACGAGCATGGTCTATTCTGATCGGTGGTGAGTCTCAAAGCAGTTCTCTACTAGAGATCTAGTTCAACACATGCTCGGTCGTGGCGACAAAGGTACGGAACCTTCCTACAAGCGTTTTGGGCCCTGGTGCAGCTTCAGCTTTACAAGTAGTCTTCTCGGTTTCTGCTCTGATCTGGTCTGCCCAATGCTTCATGGGCTTCTGCATCCCAATGGGCCATGACGTTTCCCCAAGTAAAGAGTTTCGTCCTTTGATATACTCATTTACTTCGGCGTGTTTATGGGCTATCCCTCTCAAGTGCACAAAGGTTGGTGAAACATTGTAAGCGATTGCCCATAGCAATTTGTTGTCCTTGACTGCTTCTCGGAAAGCCTGTATGAGGGTGTCATCGGAGTAATTCTTTACTTGCATACTGGCTTTATGAAAGCGGTCAAGGTACTATTTCAAATGCTCATTTTCACCTTGTTTGACCCTGAACAAGTACAAGGTTTCTTTTCTCTGAGTCTTTGCGTTGAGGAACACTGTCGAGAAGGCATCAGCTCGTTATTTGAATGAGTCCATTGTTCCAGGTATCAGCTTTCAGTACCACTGCCTAGCGGTGCCGATTAGGGTCAAGCAGAAGGCTTTATATAGGGTGGCTTCGTTCACCTGGTAGTTCTCCAAGTGTTCATCAGTGTATGTGGAGCTGTCATAAGGTGCTATAGGCGGCATTTTAAATCTAGCCGAATAAGTTGTAGCCATGATTACTGGGGTGAAGAGCTAATCGACCGCTCCAACTTGCTCTAGTCCATATCGTTGGCTCATTAGCAGGTCGAGCTGCTGCTGGAAGTGGTCTAGTTTATTCTGGTCGTATGTCTCAACCTTTGGTGGTTTATAGACTGAGCGATCCCAGCTTCGGTTACGATTGACCCCAGCCAGTCCCAAGCGATCAAATACGGAGGTCGTGCTTCTAGAGACATTCATCGTGTCCCTTCGACACTGATTTCAGTCAAATCTTCTCTGGGGTGCCAGGGGCGTAGAGACAAATTCCTCAAGGTATGCTTAGGTTCTTGATCGAGTGGTCTGGTTATTCATACTTCTTGAGCACTCCCTGCTCCGATTATACTCCGAATCTAGTCTCCCACTCCTTGGTCTTTCTTGGGCGCTACGGTTACCCATATGCTTGATCACTGATTGTGGGCTTCTCGATCTCCCAGCTGACCATTGTCGTCCAGCCGATGAGGAGTCTTCGGCTTCTTCTTGCTGTGCGGGATGGGATAAGGCATCTCGGAACTCCCTAAAGGAGTCCGCGAGTATCCGAATGGTTTCGTTTAAGTTCTGGACATTCTTGGTGAGGATCTTTGTCTGTGTGGGCTTTCAGGGTGCTCGCGTGCCACGCCTGCGTTAGGCTCTCCTAATGCTTTGGGAGCAGGTCGGTGCACGACTCTCTGGACCCTGATTGTCCTGGTTATCCTATTCTTCCATTGGCTTGGTGTGGTATGCAAGTGACGTGGAGGTGCAAGTGAATCGAGAACAAGGATGATTAGATATGGTTGCTGGAAAGGCATGCAACCCTTCTTCTAGTGTCAAAATGTTGATGCCAAAAACCTTTGGCCCAACACCCAATGGGATCACTTGACGCGATCCGCCTTAAGCAGTCACTCTCTGCCTGGTTGCCTACAAAAGAAAAACGCCTCGAAGTAAAAGGGACACTAGTGGGGTGTCTGCTACGGGCACTCTGATGCTTAAGTCAGTAATGGCACTGATGAGCAAGTAGAAAAGCAGAGCTTTGGCAAGGAAAATTTATCCATGCCTGAATGGGCGAGCTAATCCTCTATTTGTAGGCGTTCCCTACAAGTTCGGGTATTCGGGTGACCCTGATAGGTTGTACTCCGAGTGGTCCCGGTGAGTAAACATGCTTTGGGCATACGGGCACCGAACCTCCAGTAGGTGAGTGCTACATACCCTTCCAGTTTGGTGACAGGGGATACAAGTACGAATTAGTACCGGTGCAGGCGGTGAGTACTGTGTCAGTTCTGTCAGATGGTGAAAGCTGACGCCAAGACAGGGACAAGGATAGGTACAGCAACAGGTAGTGGATGTCAGGTGCCAAGTGATGCAGAGTGGTGGGTGCGGTGTGTTGTGCCACGTACTGTTGTCAGCCAGTACGGGACAGCATGACAAAAACAATACGAGGCCAACAACACAGGCAAGGGTCCAGTTGTGGTCAAGAACGTGTTGTGCTGACCAGCACCACGGGCCCTGATGGTGATCTGCTTGAGGTCCATAAAGAAGAGCCAGCATGAGGACCAGCAGTATATCGGATGCGTTAGTAGATCAAATGGGTGTTCCCGGAAGAATCCGTGACAACCGACCTACTTGGTCTGGTCGGATATATTCCAGTCACCAGAACTTCTTCACTAGGCGTGAAAATTGGTCCATTTGTTCTCGCACACCTAGTTCCTTGGTGAACAAGTGGTCTTCTGACGTCGGAGAAATTATACCATCAACACTTACCCTTAACTCAATAAGAATGACATGGATATATATGATTAAGTGGAAACATTGAATGATGAAATCACTTTCAAATTAATTGGCGATGTTTAATCATTTTAGGAGTTGGTGGAATCTTAAAGGTTTTGTCCTGATAAGTGAGAAGTAAAATGCCTATTATTAATATGTGGGAATACAGAAGTCTAAAAGTTAGTATTTATTTGGGAGTTTTTAAGTATTTGTATTTTATTTGTAAGAGTTTGTGAAGTTAAAAGTTAGTTATTATTTCTGTATTTATTTGGGGTTTTGAAAATTTAAAGGTTCTTTTGTTTTAATGTTGAGTCATGAATATGTGTGGGCTTGGAGGCCTATAAATAGGATTGTAATCTTTCAAGCAAAAAGAATGAATTGAGTTGGGTTATCAAGAATAAATATGAATTGTTTATAATTTATGCAAAAATTCTCTCTCTCTTTCGTGGATTTCCAATAGTGGCGAATTTATCCCTTAATTCTGTAACTTGGGATGATGCTTTTTATATCCCTAAATGATGAATTAGTCTAAACTCAAGGCTGTTAATCATTTTTATATCCCGTTGTCTACTTTTCTTTCCTTTAAAACCAAAATGATTCCTATAGTTGAAAAAAAATAAAGCTTAAAATAATTTGAAAATGGTAAGATTATAGAATTAAAAAGGTAAATTTAGTATTAATTTGCCACAAAATATAACAACGGTCAAATTCAACATTAGAAACAGCATAGCATTTTAAGCTGTTTTTTTTTTTTTTTACCCAAACATCAAAATTTATCTTTAACGCATGAATTTTAACATCACGTTGAAGATGTTTTTATCTGTAGTAAAATAGAATATGATGATAAAAGGTGATGGGTCATAGTCATATTCATACCAACAAAACAAAATAAGACGAAAAAACCTTCATGTGATGAAATTAAGAGCCACCAATCCAAAATATTGCCATTTATATCACCCGATCAAAGTGGTCTCCTGTGTTTGTTTGCTACGGACATTATTTGGAGGGGACCAAACTCTTCCACCTCTGTTGATAAACACCTGCTCGGATGACATAAAGATGGACCACTTTCACCTTTCTATATATTGCAAGTTTCTGCATAGAAAACCAGCTGGTATATAGCTAGCATGACGATTTACGACGGGAAATATTATCAACTTTTTTTTTTTTTTTTTGGGTTGAAAGAAAAAATACGATGATGGGATTCGATTTCTATGTTTCTTTATAATTTCTACCCCTTTTCATCTCACAAGTAGAAAATAAAGATTCGACAATGGATCCGTAATCAATCTAACATATATGAACAACCAATTTACACTTAGATAAACTCCTTGTTATCAACATTAAAAGAGTTAAAAGGGAAAAAAGAGTAGAAAATACAATTTAGAGTGGTTGGTATTTTGCATACATTCAATACTTGTTATCAACATTAAAGGAGTTAAAAGGGAAAAAAGAGTACAAAATACAATTTACTGTGGTTCGTATTATGCATACATTTAATATTAGTACGTAAGAGTTACGTTAGATATATCAATTTTGATCATAATTTTTGAATATCAATTTACAGTAAGTAATAAATTCATATGACATTCTTTTAAACACATGCCAATAAAAAAAAATGAGAACTAACATGCTACGTAGGTCGTTATTTAAAACTAGTATCAGAGTTGGTCAGTATCATGACCGTTTTTAATTTGATGTAGTCAAGCATTTTACAAACGATGACTTCTTCTACTCGAGTCTCATCACGACTTCTACAGCAACCATTTTTCCAAGCAAATTGGCGAGCCTATCCCCATCGATTCACAAGGCTAGCAAACTTATCATCTTGTTTTGTAATGATAAGAAATTGTAATCACTTAAGAACAACTCGCATAAGTTGGATGTGAGACAATGTAAAACTTAAGGACGTGTGTGAACACTCAAGAAAGATTATCTCGAATTGTGGCTCAAGTGAGTGTAAACATAATTAAATGGCTCTTTTCAGAGAATTGAATGCAATTTTTAGAGTCAAATAGATAGAGGTTTATATACAAATAAACCTCTATAAATAGCCAAAATCCTAATAAGCGTCCTTTGGTTCACTGTCTAACTGTAAAATTTTTTGCCCTTATATTTCTCTTCGTATATGTTCAAACATCTCCAAATCACGTTAGAAATTATCCGTAAACATTTCATAGTTTGTAAGAACTAAAAACGCCATGAGCAAAATGTTCAGACTTTTTAATAATAAGTGATTTATCATGGGTAAATTGAACCCAAAAAAAAAAAAAAACAATCTGAAAATAAACCTTATTCGCACTTTTGAGCCAAAAAAAAAAAAAAAAAAGATAAATAAAATTAATAAAAATAAATAAATAAATAAGGGCTCCCCATCCATATATATATGCACGGGGACATTTCCTGTTGTGGGCCCTTAGAAATGGCCTATCATGTTTTCTGATAATTTATTTTTATCATTTTAACATAGAAGCAACTGTATAGATTTATATAGCAGACCGGATTCCAAAAATAAATTAGTCCTTTATTGATGATAAAGTCTCAAGACAGAGTTTTTTTTTTTTCGTGGAGGAACACAGACAAATTGTTATTGTTTTTTCTATCTTAGCTTTATACAATTCTGTTTCTCTAATTTTAGAAAGCACGGCCTTAACTTTCAAAAACGAATCTATAATGTATGAAATAACAGATAAACGCCCTTATCCGACGGTGGTACAATCCGCCACATCCCACATCTATAATTAAGAATTAATGTCTTATAATATTAATTCATTAATATCTAACACTTTATGTTGATATTATTTATCAGTGTTTATAATAAAAGTTTCAGAACACAGTTTGCTAATGTGTAATAAAATATAACATATAAATCGACTAATAATAAAAAATATCTGAAAAAAAAAAGGAATTATATTTATTGAATTTGAATAATTATCAGATTGGAGACTCATCTTATAATAATATTATTGAGAAATAAAATAACGTCTTTTTAAAATTAAGTAACTAGAAGAAATTCATATAGAGTATTCATAGAGAACTATATTGGAAAACATAAATAAAATTATAAAAAGCTGACTTAGACTAAACAATGACATATTAACTCTCTAATAATCGGGAGAATCATTTATACTTTAATCAAGTGATACAGTCGGTTTACTTTCCTGTTTTTCTTAATAATTGCAGCAAATATCCTTGGAAAAGAACTTGGAATGAATATATGTCTATCTTCCCGTCTCTAATCATCATCAAAGCTTGGAATTTTCAGTTTTTAGCGGAGAAGCAAAAGCCAAGAACTTGGAATCACTTTCCAGAACAGCCATTTGCCATTCTTCCAACGTCAAAAAAGCTTCAATCTCTTTACTTCCTTGCTTGTCAATCAACACGATCAGATTCCGAACTCGTCCCCAACTTTCCCATGAGCACTTACCCAAACCGGCTTTCCCCATCCGAAATCGATATCATTGAAGAAGCTCTTCCAATTCGTGAAAGCGAAAATATCCGGCTTCTCCGATTCCAAAGAGAGCATCATCTCGAGCTGGTTTATGAACTCCGAAACCGGCTCGAACCCGTCTTCGCCAACCATCGACTCCAAGTAGTCCTCGTCGAATTCGTTCATGATCTCCTTTGTCAACGCCACCAGCTCGCGCAACTCGATCTCGCCCTTGGCAGCCGGGTTGGTCACGATCGCCGCCCACCAGAAGAGGTTTCCAGTGCAATTCTCGAGCGATCGGGACCTCATCCTCGGCCTCACGTTCACCGCGTGGGCAGCAATGGAGCTCCTTGGAGTCCCCGAGAGCGTCTGCGACGCCGCCATCGCGTGCTTCCATATGAAGCACGAGACCGCCTCGTTCCGCGACGGGCAGCGGAACCCTCTCGCTCTTCGCCAAGGCGAGCAAGGTGTCGATTGCTCTGGAGTCGAAGAAGAATCGCTTCGTCACGTAGTTGCTCTGCTTGAACCATAGCTGGTCCATGAGAGCGAGAGCGTTCGGAGGGAGATCCGGCAACGGACGGAACAATGCAGCGGCTTTCGAGTGATCGGGAGGGACTATTTTGTGAGGAGAGTTGGCAAAAATTGCAGCCCAAGTGGTGAGAAAATGGCTGAGACTCGCTCCGTCGGATTTCTTGTGGCACACGGAAGTCCCAACGGCTAATCCACCGCAAGAAAAAACGGTCACTTGGAAGGAAAATCAGGGGATTGGAGGCCTCAACTTTCTCCTTACAAAAGGGATGAAAAGGGACGAACTTGTTGAGCGACTCTGTTTCGGTTTTGACCTCCAAAAACTCCGACATTCGGCGGTTAATTCTGGCCTCAGAGTAAGGAACTCCGGCGCCGAAATCGTCGATGTAGAGATTGTTCTTGATCCTTCCGGAAAATGGGTAGTACAGAGTGAGCGTTTCCGATAAGGCCTTCTTTAAGCGGGTCAAGGTTTCCGAGAGGTCGAAGTCGGGAACGGAAATGGGGTAGAAGAGAAGAACTTCGGGGTAAGTTACCGGAGTGAGTTGGTCGAAAAGGCTGAGGTTTTGGGGATTTAGAAGGTGGAGAGTTGAGCTAGAAGGTTTGATGATTTCTCTAGAGAAAATGGTCACCTCCATGTTTTTTTTTTTTTTTTTTTTCTTCTTCTTTTTTAATGAAGAAGAAGTAATATTAGAACTAAATTGCTCAACCAATGGCTTTAGCCCCTGGGCGATGAAGAGATGAAGAAAAGGAGGCACAAGTTTTTGGGTGGGTTTTGTAAAGAGAAGAAGAGATATAATAATAGAAGCAATTTGGCCTAGAGAGTAAATGCTCAAACTGTACATCAACCATTAACATGGAGTGTTAAATAAAATAACTATTTTTATAATCTTATTTTAAAATATGTCCATTTTTTAACAATATTATGTAAATATCCATTTTTAAATAATAATCTCTACTATATTCAACATCATTTTCCCTCGTTATGATTCATTTTTGTTTTCTTATTTGTTAATTATTGTTGTATCTTTATCTTAATTACAATTCTTTATTATAGTGATTACTTGTTAATATGTTAGTATGTGTTAGATTTTCTTATAAACATATAATTTAGATTTCTTCAAAACATTTGTTGTAGTATGATTTAGATTTTTTATGATAATTTCTTTTTTTCTAATATTATTGGTATTGTTTTAATAATTAGTTTCTAAAGTTTAAATATGATATGAAATTACTTATTTTTTTATGATAATTACTATGTCATTATAATACTTTTTAAATGTGCATGGTTTTTTTTAATGATGTTGTTATATCATTTTTATTTTTTTATGATAATTACTATATTATTATGATGTTTTTTTGAGGTTTTAAAGTGTTTAAATATTTCTTAACAATATTTGTTTAATTTATATATGTATATATGATGTGAACTTTATCTTAATTATCAATTATTTGTCATAATTATTGTTTTTCATACACCTTGCATCTGTTATGTGTTATGTTCTTTTTTTTTCTTTATAATAAATCAAATAAAATGATTTTTTTAATGAAATATTTGCTTAGTTTGACTTTTTTTTTTTTTTTGAGATTTTCTCTTTTTTTTTTTATCAATTCTTTATTTGTTTATTTTCAATTCTTAATAAATTAAAAAAAAAAGGTAATGTGGTCTTTCTAAGTATCAATTTAGACATTCATATAAATAAAATAAAATAAAATTGACATTTTTTAAATTGTAGTCTTTAATTTAAACATTCATGTAATAACCCATGTTAAATTCCTTGGGCATTAATAATATGAATATCTACCAAGTCCGGAGTAGGGACGCCTTAGTTTACCACGGATGGTAGTCTCTCTAGCGGTAATATTGGATTTGCTTTCAAGTGGTTCGGCGGATAAATAAATAATTTCAATAACCGGTTATTTCTAAGCTCTAATAACCGTTATTAATTCGATCAAGTTAATTATCAATTATTGTTGGCACCATTATTAGGGATTAAAACTGCACTCAAAGAATACATAGACATGTTTACAAGAAGCTAATGATAACAGTCAAATAGCTTTGTTCGTCGATATAGTAAACTATATCTACCATGTGATGTAACCATTACTATGAACATCAATAATTGGAGCAAGGTAAAGAATTATGTTCTAACATCTCTAATTATAACTTTGTTCATGAGTATCATTAACGCTCCAATAAGTGTTCTATCTCAAAATATATGAAAGATAAAGCTTAGCCCGTCCACCCAAAGAGCACGAGATCTATTCATTTAAGATAATTAAATTAACACTACACAGGAATATCATTGATCTTTACATATAAAATGGGGAATAATTTCTTATCCGGTACTGGATGGCATCCGACAATGTGAACTCAATTACTGTGAATGTGAACTTCAGTTACTAATAATGTGAATACATACATAAGAAAATATAAAATAAGGAGAAGTTACATTCACTTTAGTTATATTTTCTTCTTCATGAATTAACATTTCTAGTAACTAAAGTTCACATTGCCGGATATCATACGGTATTGGATACGAGACTTTATGATAAGTTATGTATCTATGATTTAAATTCCCTACTATTCACTATAATACACTTAAACAGCGGCTTGAATTGAAAAATGCTTCGAATTGTACCAAATAACACCGCAATCACACCTATATCAAATTTGGCCACCAATGCTAGCAGGATTCAGATGGACAAGCGCTCAACAACATGTGAGAAGATTTCATTAAAAATGTAAAGTGTGTGATACAACCGTAATCACGCGGATGTACCTCGCTAACAACTTGAAGGCACGTTTCTTTTCCTATAACTTCAAACC
Source organism: Ficus erecta (assembly GCA_008635985.1). Taxonomy (NCBI): domain Eukaryota; kingdom Viridiplantae; phylum Streptophyta; class Magnoliopsida; order Rosales; family Moraceae; genus Ficus; species Ficus erecta. The sequence goes on from BKCH01000492.1 coordinate 14,560, forward strand.
CCAATTTTTTTTTTCCCTGAATTTTGTTTTCCTAAAGTTCTTTGGATATATATAGTTTTTTTCTTTTTTAATTGGTATAGTGAAGCAGTTTAAGACTTTTGTTTACCCAAAAAGATTTTTTGGTTAATTATTTAATTTGGATCACAGTTTTTACACTTGCTATGTGTATTTTGTTAATGGTAAATATTCAAGTTGTTTTATTATTTTACAATAATTCAAATTAAAACAATCCAAACATTCGATTAATTTGAACACGCAATTCAAATTATGCATTAAGATTTAGATTTTTAATTTAATGACAACATTCTAAAAGATTCAAATGCAACTTATTATCCAAATAGACCATAATAATCATGACTAAACTAGATAATAACAACTGGTAATTCTATTCTATGACAGGAGAGAATACATAATGTCTTGAGTGATCTGTACAAGTTTTTTAACATTTTTTATTTTTGTTTTCTAAACTTATTAAAAAAAATTAATAAAAGATCAGTTATATATCACATTTTAAATCCCCACACTCTTGGCTCTTGGCAATTAAACCCTTCCAACTATTTTCTATTAATTTTTTAACGGAATAGGTCACATGATCAGTGACCCATCACGTGATTCTTTTTTCCAAGGAAAAGACGAAAACACCCCCATGCAAAAACAAATCACCCTCAGCCCAAAAACGATGTCGCCCCCAAAAATTCCCCAACTTTTTCTCCCGCAATCTCAGTCCTTGTCCAAAATTTTTGTTTTAATTATGTAACTAGTTGTAGGCACATACCACGTACGTGTTTAATCAATTTGTTAAATAAAAAATTAATTATGAGATATTATTAGAAAATAGTTGTTAATAAAATATTGAGAAGAAAATAATTAAATATAGTAACAAATTAGAGAGGAATTAGCAAAATCATATAGAAAGGTTAACTGGGTGGTACTATAAGAAAATACTAATTGAGATTGTAAAAAAAAAGAAAAAAAAAAGTCTAAATAGGATACATTTACAAAAAATTTACTTCAATATGGGCAAAAAAATGAAAAATGAAAAATTAAGAATGATAAAAGAAAGCAAGTAGATAATAAATCGACACGTAGACGAAAATAAACAATAATTTTAAAAATAAAAATAAATAATGTATATATTTATCAAAAATTTCACATAATTTAAATCAGTATTTAATTGAGACCAAATATTATCAAAAATAGTAGTTAAAAAAAAAAAGAGATGGTGGTGAAAAAAATACTAATAAGTAAGCATTTCTATAAGAGAATTTTTTGAATAAAGTAAGAGAAAAAAAGAATTAGGGTCCGTTTGGTTTGCCAGTTTAGTTTAAGTTAAACTGTATTTTTTCATCATATTTTTGTTTTTTCCTCAAAAGTTTTTGTCTTTTCTGAAAAAGTCAACAAAATTTACTATGCAAATTTAAAAATCTTAACTCAATTCAAACTGAACTTGTGCACCAAACAAGCCCTTAATTAATTAAAAACAAAAAGAAAGAGAGGAAAAAATGAAAGAGAATTAAAAAAGAAAAAAAGAAAAAAAATTATGTATGTCAGAAAGGTAAAGGAGTTTTGACTTTTTTATATTTTTTAAACTTAAAATTAAGATTAAGATTTCTCTGGCAATTAAAAAGGTCTTTTATCTATTTGAATGCATAGCTGGCTACAAACTCGAGAAATGCCCATGTGATCGGTCAAGGATTTTCAGGAAATGGTTTTGATTTGATATCGATCTGATTTGGATTTGAAGTTCTATTTTTCAGATATATATATATATATATTTTTTTTAATCCTCTTTTATCCAAACATTTACACCCACACGTTACATATTTTATGAGAATTTTAACGAATTTAGACACACAAAAAAAAAATGTAATTACCAAAGATTCAAGAATTTGAGGATTTGATTGACAAAATTAAAAAAAATAACGATCAAATTATCACCTATTACACCTGTTACAGAGTTGGGATCATTCATGTCAATTGTCCACAAATTAATTCTCGACGTCACTTTCCGCAGGACTGCAGCTAGCTAACTTTTGCCTTTGCCCATTGTTTCTTTTTCCATTTCTTTTCTCTTATTTTCTTTTTTTTTTTTTCCCTCAGCTGAAATGCGTACAATTTTTTCTAAAAGCTTCTCACATTTACTGTGCCACTCATTTTTGGAAACTTTTTTTTTTTTTTTTTAAATTACTTCTGTTTGGGAAACTGCTCTGGGCCTATGCCCGCCAATAAAGATTTTAGGTACTTGAATTGAAGGGACACCGGACATAGAATAGAAATAAATACAAACAAATGGGACTGTACTAATTAATTTTTCGACAAGGACTGGACCCAACTGCTAGCTAGCTATATGGTTTATTTCAGAGTTTTTCTAAAATTTATTTTCGGCTTCAAGAGTCCAAACATTACTTTCAAAATCTTTTAAATAATCGTTAAAAGAACTTTCAATTTTTAGAGAAACTTCTTGATAAATTCAAAAAATATTAATATTTAAAATAATTTTGAATAAATTTTAAAACTCATATCAGAATTTAAAAGATATTTTAAATTTTATTTTAAAACTTTAGTTATTTATTAGAAGATTATAAATGTTTGGTGGGTAGTTAAACATTCTAAGTAGTTTCACAAAGTTGTGAGTCAAGTAGTTGGTAACAATTAGTAATTCCATTCTACAGTAATGGAGAAGACACAATGTTGTGAGTCAAGATAAGTTTTAAACATTTTGATTTTTTTTTTTTTTTTGTACTTTTTCAAAAAATCCAATTAGATCATAAAATCACGCCTTATTTATTAGCTAGCAAGAACTGATAATTCCATTATACAACAGTGGAAAAGACACAAAGGTGTGTGTCAGGATATATTGTTAACTTTATAATTTTTCATCTTTAAAACTTTTAAAAGATCCAAACAGACCATAAAATAACACCTAAACTAAGTAGTAACAACTGATAATTCCATTATACGACAGTGGAGAATGTACAATGTTATGAGTCGAGATAATTAAGTTTATAACATTTTGATTTTTGTCTTTAAAAATCTTTTTCAAAAGATCAGTTATATGTATTTTACATTTTTTTTTAAGAAATCTTTTTTTTGTTTTTGTGTGTGTGTGTGAAATATATGGTTGTGTTCTTAATTTACATAATTTATTATTGTACCTCTACTCAAAAATAAAAAAATAAAAAATAAAATTGATGCCACTGCTCTACACTAGTCTGGGGATCTTCTGTTGGCCCATAAACCATAACAAATTAATTCTCAACGACGCTCCCTGCAGGACTGCAACTAATTAGCTTTGCCCCTTTATTCATTTTCAATTTCTTTTCTTTTCTCTCTCTCTCTCCTCTCTCTCTAGTTTTTTTTTTATTTTTTTATTTTTTTGGTGGGTTCCCCTCAGAGAAAATGCGTAAAAAAATTTTCCAAAAAGTTTCGCAAATTTACTGTGGCACTTTGTTCATTTCTTGTGTTTGGGAAACTGCCCTATGGCCTATGGCCTGTGCCCATTAGGTACTTGAATTGAATTAAGGGACACAGGTAGAATGGAAATAAATATTCCGTGTGACGGTTTGAATTTATCTTAAATTATATTATATTTTTTATATTAAATTTTATTTTTTTAAAAAAATTTAATAAAATTTATAATTAATTTTTAAAAAAAAAGTCAATCAATTTTAATTTAAAAGATTTTATCTTCAACTAATTTATCAAATGGAGACAAAACAGTAACCAATGGACCATGCTTAATTTTTCCTTCTGGTGGCAAACTAAAGCCACCTAATTTAAATCACAAGGAATGGATCCAATTGCCAGCTAGCTAGAGGGTATATGTGATAGAGGTTTCGAAAAACTTTTTTCTGTTTTCATGTAAGTGTCAACTTAAGTTAATAAAAGAGTTTTTGATTCTTTTATATTTGTTAAAATTAAAATTAAGATTAAGATTTCGCTTCAAACCGATCAAAAAGGTCTTTTAGTGGATTTGAATGCATAGCTGCTACAAACTCGAGAAATGAAATGCAATGTGATCAGTCAAGGAATTTTTAGGAAATGGTTTTGATTTGATATCGATCTGATTTGGGTTTTGACGTTTTATTTTTCAGATATATATATATATTTTTTCTAGATTTGTTTGTTTAGTCGTTTATTTCCTTTATTAATATGATTTTTTTTTGGTAAATATACACTATGATTTTATTTTTTTTACAAAAATCCTCGTTTATCCAAATACTTGCACCACACGTGATAGATTCTATAAGAATTTTAACTAATTTGGACAGAAATGATTTAATTGCCAAAGATTCAAAAGTTTAAAAATTTGATTGTCAAAATTAAAAAAAAATAATATAAAAACATCACAGTATTAAAAAAATTTCGACTATCCATGTAAATTGCCCACAAATTAATTCTCGACGTCACTTTCCTCAGGACTGCAGCTAGCTAGCTTTTGCCTTTGCCCATTGTTTCCTTTTTCCACTTTCTTTCTCTTTTTTTCTATTATTTTTTTTCTCAGCTGAAATCATGCGTAAAATTTTTGCTAAAAAGCTTCTCAGATTTACGGTGGCACACATTTTTGAAAACTTTTTCTTTTTTTTTTTTTTTTTTTTTTTTTTGGTAATTACCTCTGTTTGGGAAACTGCTCTAGGCCTATGCCCACCAACAAAGATATTAGGTACTTGAATTGACGGGACACCGGACATAGAATAGAATAATACAATAAATGGACGGTACGATTAAATTTTTTGATAAGGAATGGACCCAACTCCTAGCTAGCTACATGGTTTATTTAAGAGTTTTTTTAAAATTTATTTTCGGCTTCAAGAGTCCAAACACCACTTTCAAAACCTTTTAAATAATCGGGTAAAAGAGCTTTTAGTGTTAGTTTGGAGTTCCATTTCAAACTTAAATTTTTCAATTCAATTTTTATCTTTTCTCTAAATTTTTTTATCTTTTCTGAAAAAAGTCAATCAAAATTACTATTGAAATTTAAAAATCTAACTCAAATTTATACACCAAACAGCCTCTTAATTTTTAAAGAAACTTCCTGATTAATCCAAAAAATATTAATATTTAAAATAATTTTGAATAGATTTTAAATTCATATCAAAATTTAAAAGACATTTTAAATTCTATTTTAAAAACTTTAGTTAGAAGACTATATGTTTGGCCGGTAGTGATGTAGTTTCGTAATATTGCGAGTCAAGTATATGACAACAACTAATAATTCCATTTTATAGCAGTAGAGAAGACACAATTGTTGTGAGTCAAGATAAGTTTTAAAACATTTTGATTTTTTTTTATCTTCTCAAAATATCCAAACGGATCATAAAATCACGTCTTATTTACTAGATAACAAGAACTAGTAATTCCATTCTACGACAGTGGAGAAGACACACTGTTGTGTGTCAAGATAAGTTGTTAACTTTATAATTTTTTATTTTTAAAACTTTTTAAAAGATCCAAATAGACCATAAAATAATGCCTAAACTAAGTAGCAACAACTGGTAATTTCATTATACAGTAGTAGAAAAGACACAATGTTGTGGGCCGGGATAATTAAGTTTATAACATTTGATTGTTGTCTTTACTAAACTTTTTCAAAAGATCAGTTATATGTATTTTACATTTTTTGAAGAAATCTTTTTTTTTTTTTTTTTTTTTGTGAAATATATGGCTGTGTTCCTAATTTACATAATTTGTGATTGTGCCTCCACTCAAAAAATAAAAATAAAAATTAAAAAATTGACGCCACGGCCCTACACTAGTCTGGGATCCTTGCTGGTCCATAAACCATAACAAATTAATTCTCAACGACAACTCTCTGCAGGACTGGAACTAGCTAGCTTTGCCATTATTCATTTTCATTTTTTTTTTTCTTTTTTTTGGGGTTCCCCTCAAATGAAATGCGTACAATTTTTGCTAAAAGCTTCTCAAATTACTGTGGCACTTTGTCATTTCTTGTGTTTGGGCAACTGCCCTATGGCCTATGGCCTGTGCCCATTATGTACTTGAATTGAATTAAAGGGACAGGTTGAATGGAAATAAAAAGTAATAAATGGACCGTGCTCAATTTTTTCCTTCTGGTGCCAAACAAAGCGACCTAATTTAATCACAAGGAATGGACCCAATTGTTAGATAGCTCTAGGGTATCGCAATGCGATAGAGTTTTTTAAAAGTTATTTTTTGTATTTACGTAGGTATTAATCTAGTTTGGATATGTCTAAAAATCTAATATTAATAAAAAAAAAAAAAAAAAAAGACCCATGAGAAGAGCTTTTAATATCTAAAGGAACTTTTTGTCAAAATCAGCATACGAATTATACGTCAGAAATAGATTATAGCTTAGTTCATGAATTTATGCTAGACATTATAAACTTCAGTTTAGTATTTCAATCATTTTGACCTCATATCATCCTTTAATGTGATTTTAAAGACAAACTGAAAAAGGTTATAATTTTTACTTTTACTTTTAATGACAATTAATAAAAGTAAAAACTCTGTTAAATCCAATATCTCATGCCTTGTTGTAGTCGTTTATAACATAACAAATGAGTTATCCAAAATTTTGCAAGTTGTGTTTTTTAATTAAAAAAAAAGGATCAGTAAATGTTTTTATGACCCCGATCCAACACGTAAAAATATAAACAACAACTGTGATAACTGATGGGATGATAAAAGATCATATTTTTGGACTTACATCAGCTAATGAACCAGGGACATATAGAGTTAATCAACAAACAATTATCAAGATAGACCTATGTGATATATGACTCAATCCCCAATCTATAATCTATTGAAGGTGAATACTTCAAATAATATACCTTTTTGGGTCACCATATCACCCCGCGATGTTGCGAGGTGCGTTAGTTACTGGGCCGCGTACAAAAATAGCGTACGCCCATGCCCGGGCAATGTCATCTCTTTTCTCATCTTGTCTGTCTGTTTGAAAAAAAATGTTCGACCTCAGTTTCCAAATTTAAGCTTGCAGCTGACCAACTTATTAATTTCAGTGCCAGAAAATTGTAGACTTCATTGGGAAACGTGCATATTCAATGCACCAATTGTGGCGTTTCCTTTCACCATGGACGTATAGGTACGTACATGTAAGGTTCGTTTGGATCGCAGGTTCAGTTTGAGTTGAGTTGAGATTTTTAAGTTGAATAGTAAATTTTGTTGACTTTTCAGAAAGACAAAAACTTTTTCAGAAAAAGACAAAAAAACATGATGAATTTGAGTTGTTTAGTTTGAGTGAGATGGTGAGGGCAAACGAGCATAAAACTAGCCTCAGATCATGTCGTGCTCGTTACCGTCCATACACTTTTAAGGCGCGAGTATAAAATTGGAACTGTAGTTTTTGGTACGATTTAGTATTTTATGCCGGTCAGCGAATTCCGACCTACTAGCCCCGTACAGTAACTGTGCATTTAGATGAACAATTCCATTGTAATACAACACAATGTTCATTTAGATAGTTAGTATCGTTTAGGACGATAATTGGGGACTAAATTTTGGAGATTGATTTGCAACTATATGTTTGGGAAAGGTGGTTTGAAGATGATTTTTGTTTTTTTTTTTTTTTTTTGGAAAGCTGTTGAAGATAAATTTTGATATAGAAAAATATTGTAAAATTTTGAAATGTGTTTGAAAAAAAAAAAAAAAATTATGCGATTTGTTAAAAAAATCATCTCATTTTCGACTTAAAATAAGAAATTATGAACTTTAAAAGTTTAAGTTTTTGTACTCTTTCTTTTTTTAAAACGGTTTTTTAATTAAAAGGAGAAAAAGATAATTTAGTTATTAGTAATGTTAACAATTAAATTTTTTTAATAACTGGGATTTTTTTTTTTTGTCATTGAAAGTAATTATTATTATAATGTAAATAATTCAAGCACATATTTCTTTTGAATACAATGATTTAAGTCGCAATACAAATGCATATAAAATACATAAATTTCATTTGAATCATACCAAATACAATAGGTGATCCAAAACGTACCATTAATGTCTTTATATATCGTATCATGTCATGTCGTCTCAGTTCATATGTTTATTGATGTTAATCTATACACGTTACATTGTCAGTTGGATTAATTGTCAATTTTTAACACCGATTTTTACTGTTTTAATTTTGACTATTTTGATATTTTGAGAAAGTTACACAAAAGAAAAACAATATAGGAGTTGAATGTCAATGGGGAGATACCGTCTATGATCCAAGGATCTCCGATCTAGAAGGAGATGAAGGGTAAAAAGAAAAATAAAGAAGCTAAAGTCACGAGGGAGTAAAGAGTCACCTAACTGTGGTTCTGCGCCAACAAGTAGCATGACCGACTATATTGGGTTCAAGAACACGGTTCATAGGATGTTGACGAAAAATTGTTAATATGACAGGGATATAAAAAAAAAAATTTAAATAATTTACCTTAGAAGTTTTACCTTTATTTAATGGATTCTGTTGAACTTTTAGAATTTAAAACGACACTGTAATGCCTTCAAGTTTTCAACTAATCTTAATTTGTAACAATGGTAATTGCCATTGCATCTTTATACTTTTTAGGTGTAAGAAAGTTTCCTTCTTTTAAATGGAGAAAATGTTAAAAATGCCGTTCTTTTAATAACTTCTTAACATTCTTATCATTAATCTGAACATTTAAATTTTTTTGTTACTTAAAAGTATTCAATTAAATAAACATCCCAAACAAAATAAAGATTCACGCTTGGCATGCATTCCATGGTGTTCACCCAGCCAAAGCTCATTTGGCCAAAAGAGGTGTGTCGGTGGATCTTTGTTGTCCTCGTTGTGGGGAATCTGTTGAAGATTCTTGTCATGCCCTCTGGTTGTGCCCTGCAGCTCATGATATTTGGATGGATACCGCACTTCGACATGTTCTGGAACGATTCAAAGGAGGTCATGTTAGCTCTCTATGCGTGTTCATTGCAGACAAGTGTCATGGGGATGATTTTGACGTTTTCTGCATGATCCTTTTGTGCTATCTGGGGTGATTGGAACAAACGTGTTTTTGAAGGAAGATGGGATAGTGCCCGTGGAGTTATTGAAAGGGCTGGAAGACTACTTGGAGACTACTTGATGTGCAATGGTATTGATGGCGTGGTAAGTCCAAAGCAAAAACGTCCTGAAGATTAATTGGAGAGCACCAACACGGGGTTGTATCAAACTCAATGTTGATGTGGCGATTGATGGTGCTTTAGGCTTTGTGGGTTTTGGGGTGGTGGCGCGGGATGACAAAGGATCAGTTCTAGGGGTTGTCTCTCGGCATATGTTTGGTCTTTTTTCCCCTCATGTAGGGGAATGCTTGGCGGTCAGGGAAGGCACTTGGTTTGCTTAATCATGTGGCTATCCGAGTTAGATTGTTGAAAACGGATGCTATAAACGTCTATCGAGCTATTTCTTCTCCTGTTCAACCTTCCATTAAAGCAAATGTCATTGCGGACATTCGCAATTCATGCTTGCAAGTAAGAAGTGGCTCTGTTTGCTATGGGTCTCATAAAGGGAACTCCACAACCCACTTCTTGGCTAGATTAGCTATTTCTAGTTCATGATCTCGTGCTTGGATTGATTGTTTGCCCAAGTTCTGGGTCCCTTTGTAAGATCTAATATTGCTAATTTAGAATTAAAATTGCCATTTCACTTTCCAAAAAAAAAAGAAAAAGTATTCAACCTGATATGTCTTATTTAAATTTTCCTTATTGATTAAAAAAAAAAACCTACTAAGATATTATACACATTCAATCAATTGTCATCCAACCTAATAGTGATAACTACAGTGTTGGTTACTAGAATATTAATCTAGTAGAATATTTTTATAATCTATCAGAGTTTTTTTTTTCCCTCAATATAGATGCCAGGACATATTTGAATCCAGTGGCGGTTACCCGTGCCAACCACTTGGCTTTGATCCCCAGTCACTGAAACAATCTAGTAGAATAATATTTGAATAATCTAACCCAAATATTTTTGTTTTCAACATAGATCGTGGAATATCATCAACCGGCGCCGGTAACAGGAATTGGAAAAGTCCAACTATCCATATTGAAAAAAAAAAAACTATTTTAAGTATAATATCAAAAATATTGTTCTCGAATATTATGGTGATGGTGCCAGTGACCAACACTATCAGTGGTATTGTAGTAAATTTTTTTATCAATAGGAGCAATTTAGGTAAAACATAATAGGTTGACCTCTTACTAGAATTCTTGTGTGTCAATGGTCAAGTGTCAAAAGTTTGTGTCATTTTGATAAAGAGGGTCTTCAAATAGGGAGATTTTGAGGAATGCCCAAAAAAGAACACACCTTTGAAATATTGTCGCATCTATAATAGCTTCAGGATTTTTGCTCTCTTACAACAAAAGTCAAAGATCAACCAATGTGTCTCCAAAAGTACCCCAAGTAACCAAAAAGATATTCTAGTAGAATATCAAAAAATAGTCTACCAGAATACACTCCGACGACCAGAGTCAAAATGAACCACAGACAATCTCCAATCTCCAGTGTTGATCACCAGAGAGTATTGTGATGGAATACTTTTTGGTAGTCTACCATAATTCATTTGATATTAAACATGTTCTCCCAAAATCGATCTCTAGTCGCCAAAGAGTATTTTATCATGTTCTACTGGAATACTATTTGACATTCTAATTATTGCAATTTACTAGATTAATTTGTTATTCAATCACATTATTCATTAAAAAAAAATATTTAAAAAATTGTATTATTTAAAAAACAGATAACAAAAATTAATTTTTTCTTCTTTTTAAAAGTAAGCCCAAAACTAAAAATTCCCATTTTTTTTTATTAAAAACCTCCCATTTGATAATCTCTCCCTTTCTCATCAACCTACTTCATGCTGCCAACAGCACACCAATAGATTTTCGTTATGAGCTCTAGTCCGATCTTCGACGGCAAGGACAAAGACGAGAGAGAGGTGCAAATGAAGACGTTGTTGGCCAATCGTCGAGGCCACGGCTCAAAATCGCCACTCTTGAAGGTATATCTCGAGATCTACAATGAGATCCCGCACATCGTTCATCTCCATGACCATCTACGTCAAAATCGTGAGGCCAATATCTGAACAACGACCAAATTTGTGGGACACGATTCTGGCATTTCGTTTCTCGACATCACGAGGATGTTCGCGAATCCAAAACCATATCTGTGGAAGATTTTTACGCGTCGAAGAGCGTTCAAAATCGGCATGGGGAAGCCGAAGAATCTTGTCGATGTTGCTCCCTTTGCATGGAGAGAGAGAACGAGAAAGTGGGAGTTCTGGACTAAGAGAGCTCGAAAAGAGAAAAAGAGAGAAAGATTGAGAGAATTCAAATCCTCGATCCAATTTTTAATATCCCAAATAGTGTCTAATAATTAATATATAGCTGCGTCATTTCAAATTTGGAATGTTTTATAACTAATTTTTTATACTTTAAAATATAACTTTATTTAATGATGTGCCAAAATATAATTGGTTACACACCATTTGAGATATTAAAATTGGATAGAAAATGTCAATCCAATTGAGAGAGAGAGAGAGAGAATAGACATTTGATGGAAAGAGAATGGAAGGAAAGAGGGTTTGGACAAAGAATTGGAGGGCAGTTTAGTCATTTAGATGTAGACAAAAAATGGAAAAGAAGTTAATATTGACAAAAATCCGATTTAGTTAAAAACTGAGGGTAATTTCTTATATTTTCTTCTTCAAAATATGGCTCATTGGAGCCCCAAGCCTTCCCCGAGATAGACGACAAAGCCCATAAATATAGACTCACAACTAGAAATCCAACTTTAAGCCCATAATAACGAACCCATCCTTCATCGTCTTTGTGTAAACATGAAGAATAATGTGTGGTGAATTTTCATCCTAACGACACTATAATCCTTTTACTTTCAAGACTTTCTCTTCTATTAGTTTTGTTAGCGGAATTATCACTTGTCGGTATATAAAATAGAGATTGAACAAAAAGATATAATATTTTTATTCTTAATAACAAAAAAATTAACAGAGGTATTAAAAGATTTAATTGGTCTTATAAATAAAAGGAGAGTCTTATTCATATAATAAATTAACAAAATAAAAAAAAAAAAAACCCTGTGATTAAATAAATTAACTATTACAGCCCCTGTGATTAGTCCGTATTTTTTATAGCATTTTTCTGGTGCTGTGTTTTGCCGTACGGTAGCGTTTTTCTGGGGCTATTGTTTTGCGTTCAGATAGCGTTTTCCGGATGCTATGTTTTGGCCTACTAAGGCATTACTAGCAAAGCACACTAAAAAGATGATATCAAATAACATCTTAATTTGTTTCTTTATTTGTATCCTCATATTGCACTTGCAATATGTTGCAACTAATTTGAAGTCATTTTAAAATTGTGCAAGTGCGGTTGAAATTGATATGTCATGACCACATATATTATCATTAATACAAATTTAAAATGTCACATAATTCGTCAGAGTATATATACAATACAAACTATTCAAAGATTAAAAAACAAGTAAACCATAAATAATTAATAAAATTACTGCAAAGAGGTAGTTTAATTAAAGATCAAAAGAAAAAGAAAGACTTCTATTTATTTAAAAAAAAAAAAAGGTCTTCACGAGGTCTCGATTGTACAGGCCTTCACAAGTATACATATGCACTTGAAGTCTTGAACCAAATCTGAAGAAGCGATGCTGAAATCCTGATAATATAACGAAGACTAGCATTATGGAAAATCAACAAGACAGAGTTGATGGCTTTAAGTTGAAAAATCACCTCATCCATAAATTTAGCCATACATGAAAGGATTTATAAATAATTGAAAGTTTAATGCTCTTTATACCATGCTTCATAGACTTATGTGGTTATCACCAAAAGCAAAGAAATTTTAACATAACGAAATGCAAGATGAAAAAATAGTAAACAGTTCAATCCATCAAAATGACAAACTGAAGTGGATTTTGAGCAAGCATGATACAATTATGCTGTGATTCCATGATCCAATATTACTAAAGCTAAATCTTAAAAAATAATAATAATAATAATAAAACATAAACAAAAAATAACAAAACAAAACACTAAAGAGCAAAAAAAAAATATACAACAATAAAGATGAGAAGGTTTCATGAATATCACCTTTTTCTGAACTGCTCATATTGGCTCAACACAGTAGCCTTACAGCAGATCATCTTTAAGTGTACGTCCCTGAACTGAAAATGCGAAATCAAGAAATAGATTTAGATAAACTAAAAAATGCCACATTAAGACCCAAAAAATCAAATAACTACAGAGGAAATCTACCAATAGCTTCGTTCTTCAGCATTTAATTCTCCAAACAACAAGTATAGTACTAGTGAATAATAACAATAGTCATTCTTTCTGAGAGGCAACTGTACTTGAGAGAAGTGAGAATGACACCCTCTTATGAAGTCATATTCATCAACAAAACGCAAAAAGCTAAGACTTAAATGCTTTACTATGGAAAACAAAAGGCTAGTACTTCGATTGTGTCAAGTTTGGGGGGCGAGGAGAACAGACCCTTCAGAACTAGTGACACAAAAGGAATTCAAAGTTAGAACGAACTAGATTACTTCTATAAATAACATAACATGCTTGGTAAAAGGACATGGTTGAAGCACAGATTTATAGCATAGATAAAGAGTCACGGTTTATAACATTGACTAGAACTTGACAATAGAATTCAATAATATGTACTAAAAAGGAAAAGCGGAACAAAGAAAATTTATCATTTAAAGTGTGAACTTCAAGGGAACAAAGAAAATTTGTCATTTAAAGTGTGAACTTCAAGTAATGAAATTGAAATCAAAATGAAAAGACAAAGCTTCTTATATAGGTGAAGAATGCATGAAAATTTGTCTGTTGCAGAGTGCATTCTTTAATTTCGGTTTCTATGCCATGATTTATGTTTTTCTCTTCAATTTATTAGTTTATTCTTGATATTGGGTGATGAACTTAAAAGGAAAAAAAGTTCTCCTTGGAAATTGCAAAATTTCTTGATAGAGAAATAACTAGAAGAAATTTTTTTTTATATTTAACCTTAAATTCTCAAACTTAAAGAATGCTAACCAATATTTCTCTTGTTGTTAATTAGACAACAACCAGACCTTATCTTGTCAAGATCAAGGATTCACACAATCCCAAGAAGTAAAAACTCTCCAGGACATTACTTGAAAATAATAATTATAGCAAAAAGACTATTTGGACAACCTGTCAAACACTTTGTGGGCATAACATAAAATCAAAGAAAAACTATCACTTAGATTTCTTATTCATGAACCAGAAAACGACAACCAAATCTCTTTTTAACATAGATGTACGAGAAAAGTCTCAAAACCTTATCTTTCACTTTTCCTCTGTTCTAATCTCTCATAATTGCTACAAAACGAGCCGTGTGTGTACCTTTAGTGCCTAAGTATACACTTTTATAGATGTTCAAAATGGAGTACAAACACAATCAGATCGCCTAGTTTACAACTCAATTTCAAAGCAGTTAATAAGGTTCACTCCTACAAATGACCCAAACTTGACCTCCACCAAGCTAAATGACATGCAAAATTATTAAGAGTCTTCTGAAATCCAGTTCATTTCCAAGGAAAAGAAAAAAAAGCCAGCCTGAAGAGCAATATTCAAATTGTTAGAGTTGAGAGTTTGCGAACCCTCTTATCAAAAAGCAAATCATCTCCTTCAATTGTTTTGCACGCCCAGAGTCTCATACAATCTATAGAAAATAATTTCTAACTACCCAAAACTCAAAATCTCAGACACCCAACATCAGAAAACAGTTAATAAGTGCAGAAACTGAAACACCATTAGCGAGCAATCAAGAGTTGGGGGAAGTTGCCCAGTTGGGATTTTGGAGTTTCGGGTCGATGAAAAGAGCGTTTAAAGCGGCTAATGAGAGCGCTACAGATTCGCTTCTTGGAAGAGGGACCGTACAGAGAAAGATCCCATAAAGGAGCCTGCCGATTCCTACGTTTCCAAGGAATATATGTCTATAAAGATAGGTTATTGTGTATGAGTTTTAATGTGTAGAACTCAATACTAATTAATTTAGAATGGATGAGAATTTAATTTAAGCTAGTATATAATGATTATTATAAGGGTTTGTAGTCCTCAAGTCAAATCATAATAGGCAATATTTGTTTTTATCCTCTTTCCCTATTAAGAAAGAGAATCCATAGAGCACCTTAAGAATCTAAAGGAATTTGACTGTGGAAGTCTCTATCCTTCTCTAATTTGTCTTCATGGATTCATGTATACTTATGATTAATTTTTCTTGATGATTTAGCATAAGATCTTGGATTTCATGATAGTTTTCATCAATTAAAGTTTTTTCCTAATAATATCTCGGAGATCTAAAACGAGATCTCTCACAATCGTTCGTTTCCTTTACCATCTATGTCAAAATCGTGAGGTTGAGATCTGAACAACGACCAAATTTGATTGTTGTCGCTGACATTGAGGAGCGCTGGAGAAGAAACGAAGACGAAGGATAGAGAGAGAAGGACGTAGGAGGAGAGAGAGATTGGAACATGATTTTGGCATTTCGTTTCTCGATGTCACGAAGATGTTCGGAAATCCAAAGCCATATCTGGGGGAGATTTCTACACAACGAAGAGCATTCAAATCGGCATGGGGAAGCCGGAGAATATCGTCGGTGTTGCTCCCTTTGCATGGAGAGAGAGAACGAGAAAGTGGGAGTTCTGGACTAAGAGAGCTCGAAAAGAGAAAAAGAGAGAAAGATTGAGAGAATTCAAATCTTTGATCCAATTTTTAATATCCAAAATAGTATCTAATCATTAATATATAGCTGTGTCATTTTAAAAATTTTAGTATGTTTTATAACTGATTTTTTATACTTTAAAATATAATTTTATTTAATAATTTGTCAAAATATAATTGATTACACATCATTTGAGATATTAAAATTGGATAAAAAATGTCAATCCAATTGAGAGAGAGAGAGAATAGATATTTGATGGAAAGAGAATGGAAGGAGAGAAGGGTTTTGGACAAAGAAGCGGAGGGCAGTTTAGTCATTTAGATGTAGACAAAAAATGGAAAAGAAGTTAATATTGACAAAAATCCAATTTAGTTAAAAACTGAGGGTAATTTCTCATATTTTCTCCTTCAATATGGCTCATTGGAGCCCCAAGCCTTCCCCAAGATTGACGACAAAGCCCATTAATAAAGACCTCACAACTAGAAATCCAACTTTAAGCCCACAATAACGAACCCATCCTTCATCGTCTTTGTGTAAACAAGAAGAATAATGTGTGGTGAATTTTCATCCTAACGACACTATAATCCTTTTTCTTTCAAGACTTTTCTCTTCTATTAGTTTTGTTAGCGGAATTATCACTTGTCGATATATAAAATAGAGATTGAACTAAAATGATATGATATTTTTATTCTTAATAACAAAAAAATTAACAGAGGTATTAAAAGATTTAATTAGTCTTATAAATAAAAGGAGAGTCTTTTTCATATAATAAATTAACAAAATTAAAATATAAAAAAATACCGTTTTCTTTGGGGGGTTTTTTTTTTTTTAAATAAAAAAATGGTATCTCTTGTGATAGTGAGGGTGGTTGAGTTTTCGCACAAGACGAGCGAGGTGGGGGAGGAGAGGAGAAACAACATCGCGAGCAAAGAGGGGTGGGAAAAATAGACGATGTCGCGAGCTAAGGGTGGGGAGTGGTGATGCGGATAATTAAGCTAGAGGGTGGGGACTTTGACGCAGATTTCAGATGGGGGAGGAGGACATGATGTCTAAGGGCAACTCCAATGCATACTCTATAATAGAGTTTTGCACCATTTGAAGTTTTTTTGCTCTGCAACCCATACTCTATATTGAACTTCAAATATAGAGTATGACCAGTATACTTCATATATGAAGTATCACTGTTCATACTCTAAACTACTTTTTTTTTTTAATTAAATTTTAAACTGATATTTAGATAAAAATAAAAATTATAAAGTTACCCTTAACTTAATTTTTCTATGAAAATTACCCATTTTTCTATATATAAAGTATTTGTATGTTTAAATTTTAAGCTTATACTTATTTTTTTATACCTTTTTTTATTTTATTATTTTAAATAAATTTTGTAAGATAGTAAATCAACATACAAGTTTTACATAAATTAAAAAGTTGAGAAGATATTCTAATTCATAAACAAACCATAAATAAGCATACATAAAAAAAATGTGTTACAGGATATAATGACTGCATGCATCATTATGCATAACATGATCGTAGAGGATGAACGTGATTTAGATGCACCAATTCAAGATGCAAATGAAGCACCTACTCCACAGGTTGAAATGGTTGTTGATGAAAATAATCAATTTCAACAATTTCTGGCTCGACATAGACAGATCAAGGATAAACAAGCTCATATCGCGCTTCGAAATGCATTGATTGATCATTTATGGGAAATATATACTAATTCGGAAGTTTAGGGACAAATGTCATGTAATTTTAAGTTTTTTTTATTTAAATATTAAATATCAGTTTGTTTCTTTTTTTTTTTTTTTTTTTGTGGAATTAAGAAAATCATGTAGTTTTTTTTTTCACTCAATATTAAGTTGTTTTTGATAATCGCACTAAATTTATAATGTTTTGGTTATTTGATATAACTTTCTATTTTTAAAGATTATTCGTAAAATAAAAACAATCAACGGATTAATATGTTTAAAAAGAATGTATGCGGGCATAATTTTGTAAAATACAAAGATTATAGGGAATAAATATAAAATAATATCTAAATGATTATAAAAAAGAATATAAATAGAATATTCCTTTTAGAGTATGATATAGAGTAAATGGGTTGGAGATAAAATAGTATTTGAAGTAGCAGATACTCTATTTTAGAGTTTCTGTACTCTATTTTAGAGTTTCTGTACTCTAAAATAGAGTAAAATGGGTTTGGAGATGACCTAAGGGGATGGGATGCCATCAGAAGGAAATTATATGCATCTTTTTTCTTTTTCTTTTTTTTTTTTTTTTTTTTAAAGATTGAAGAAGTTTTATTTATTTATTTATTTAGTATGGCCTTCTTCATTTTACAAGATTTTGTAAAGAATGAAGAAGTTTCATTTATTTATTTATTTAGATGACCGTTTTCATTTTACAAGAGAATTTTTATAAACCCTTTTAATTTTGACTTTTGTGTGATTCATCGCAATTCCGTTAACAAAAACTAAAAGAAAGGAAAGATATCATGTCTTTTTTTTTTTCTAAATAATGAACATAAAGAATTTGGACTTGAAAGATTTGAATTCGAACCTCAACATTAAAGATAGAAAAACATGTTGTCTTTTATCTCTTTTTAAGTTTTCTTTTATAATATAATTATTTTTTTAGGGTAAAACCTCAAGATTAAAGATAGAAAAACATTAGTGTTTTTTTAATCTCTTTTCTAACTTCTAAGTTCTATTTTATCATTATATTTCTAAGGGACTAAGTTCTATTTATTATTATATTTCTTAGGGAGAGGAGGACATTATACATATACTAAAAGGATGGACTGATTTACTGTTCAATGAACAGTGACAAACAATGACTTTTTGTTTTTTTGTTTTTTTGTTTTTGTTTTTATGCTTCTGCTACAGTGCTCTACTTGTGCTACAGTGCCGCTACAGTAAAATTACGTTTTTGCCCTTCAATTCTCCTTCATTTTCCCGGCTGCACAGTAACTTATCGATTTTGCCCTTTTGACATTATCCGGCCATTAAAGAGAGAGAGTAATATATATATATACATTAAAATAAATTAAAAAAATAAAGATAGAAAAAGAAAAATCATAAGATAAAAAATAAAATTTTATTAAATTATTTCCAATTATAAAAATAAAATTATATACGTTAAATAATTTTTTAAAAATTTTAAATTATTGAATTAATAAAAATTAAACGAAAAAAAGAATAATACATTTAAAAAATAAATTAATACAATTAAATTATAATATTCAAAATAAACAAACAAACTTAAAAATATGAAATTAAATAATAATTTACAAAAATTTCAAAATATAAAAAGGTCTATAAAATTACAATAAAATTAAAATCAATAAATAAATTTTCTACTATAATGAAACGTAATTATCAAAAATGTATATTTATAATTATTATAGCTAAATTATTATTTATATCATATATTAATATTATTCTTTAAAATTAATTTTTTTTAAATTATTTATTCCATTACTAGGTTTATTTATTGATTTAATTAATTTTTGTTTAAATTTAATAATTTTACTTAAGTTATTAATTTTTTTTTGACTATTTAAGTTTAAAAGTTTTTATTTTTATTTATTCTTTCTGATTTTTAATAACAACATATTATTATATTTTATTCTATTAACAACAATTCTTATACTTAATATTTATTTTAATATTTGATATTATTAATTTTTTATTCTTTGACTTCTGTTATTTTTTTCTTCTTCTTTTTTAAACAAAATGTTCAATAAGTTTCTTTTATATTTATATCTATAATCTTTAGAAATAAATTTTTTAAAATTTTTATCATTTTTTATGTTATTTGTTAATTTAATTGGTTTTTATTTTATTAAATTTACCTCGCAATTTTTGTTATCCCTTTGATTTTTCAAATTTTTTTTAATTTTATTTATTATTTGAACTTTCAAAAAAATTACGCTTATAAATATGAATGTATGTACTTTAATAATATAATAGTAAATATTACAAAAAATACTTACTGTAATTATAATCTATATCTTAATTAATTACTTTTATTATATAATACTCATTTTTTTTTCATTTTTGTTCTTTCTTTCTTCCCCGTATAATATATATCTTAATTAACTGCTTTTATTATATAATACTCAATTTTTTTCATTTTTGTTTTTTTCTTCCTTTCCTGTGTAACGCACGGGTATTAACTCATGATGTCTAAGGGGAGGGATGCAATCAGAAGGAAATTACATGCATCTTTTTTCTTTTCTTCTTTTCCTTTTTTTTTTTTTTTTAAAGATTGAAGAAGTTTTATTATTTATTTATTTAGATGGCCTTCTTCATTTACACGATTTTGTAAAGAATGAAGAAGTTTCATTTATTTATTTATTTAGATGACCGTCTTCATTTTACAAGAGAATTTTATAAACCCTTTTTAATTTTGACTTTTGTGTGATTCGTCGCAATTCCGTTAACAAAACTAAAGAAAGGAAAGATATCATGTCTTTTTTTTTTTTTTTTTTTTTTTTAAATTACTGAACATAAAGAATTTGGACTTGAAAGATTTGAATTCGAACCTCAACATTAAAGATACAAAAACATGTTGTCTTTTATCTCTTTTTTAAGTTCTCTTTTAAAAATATAATTATTTTTTAGGGTAAAATCTCAAGATTAAAGATAGAAAAAACATTAGTGTTTTTTTAATCTCTTTTCTAACTTCTAAGTTATATTTTATCATTATATTTCTAAGGGACTAAGTTCTATTTTATTATTATATTTCTAAGGGACCAAGTTCTCCTTTATTAATTTTGAAAAATTATCGGCATGCATTAATTGCTTATCCAAAGCATTCTTTTGCATTCATAGAATACTCAATAGATTTTCCTCACGTAATTCTCTTATTAGATCCGTTAAATATCTTATTTTTCTCTATCAATTAAAAATAATATTTAATTATTGTGTTAAAGACTTAATGTCTGATATATTAATATTTAAATTAAAATTTTAATGTTAAAGTCAAAAAAATTGGTAGTCATTTCGCCAGTTACACATCAAGAAAAAGTGAGGAACTTAAATGATTTATAGTGTTACAAGTGCTTTTATAATTATCAATTATCTAAAAATTATAATTTAATAAGATCTACCTATGTCCATAGTGATCTTCTTCTTGAAGGTATGAAGGCTACTCCAAGTTTTTTTTTTTTTTTTTTTTTAATTTGACTTGAGAATGTGAAAATTTAAATTATACATCATATAATACAATTAGGTATGATGTCATACTAGGATATATCAACAACCACTTTTTTTTTTTTTTTTCTCTCCTAACACTATGTTTTCTAAATTTGAAAGGGGTGGAATTCTAAGACCACAGTTTTGCAGCTTTGCTTTACGAGATGACGACGTGTCTATACACCACTGGGTGAGTCATAGGCTCATACAACGTGGCGGAGCAGAGAATAAAACTGGTCAAGCAAGCAACAGAGCACGTGCTGCGGAAAAGATTTAAGTATTTACCACGTGGCGATTGCTCGGTGGATAAGGGTGGGTGATGGCCTGTTAGGTGATCAACCACTCACCAAATATATCGTCCCAATATCGCGATTTTGATAAGTTTACATATCGTCTCGTCCCTACCAATTATATCGAATTCCAAATTGTCTGGAAACGATAATATTAACTAAGTCGGCAATTTTTGGACAAAGTTTTTTGCCATTGCCTTTCTTGAAGCAGGCCGCCCTCCCAATAGCGGACATGTTGCATATTTTTACACTCCGTTTGGCAGAAAAGAAATAAAATAAGATGAATAGAAAACTTAGGGCCTGTTTAGTGTGTAAGTTTGAGTTAATATTTTTAAGTTTAAATAGTAAATTGTATTGACTTTTCAGAAAAGACAAAAAACTTTTTTGAGAAAAAGACAAAAACTTTTAGGAAAAAAGACAAAAAAAAGTTTGAAAATATTAGTTTGGACTAAGTTTCCAAACAGACCCTTAATCCCCGTTTTTACGGACAGTTGAGTTGACACTTTTGAAAATATTTTAATTAAAAAAATAATAAATGTTTGGAATTATGTATTTAGTTAGAAATGAATTATTTAGAGTTAAAAATGTAAAATTTTATAATGTCTTTGCTGAAAAAAATAGTAATATAAATTTTGTTTCGTTACTCTTGTCATTCTATATAATTACAAAAAAAAAAAAAAAGTCATTATCATTTGTCAACTTAAAATAAAAAAGTTATAAACTTTAAAGTTTAAGTTATTATGAGAGATTTTTAAAATATGAATAGTAAAATTAGTTTATTTTTAGAGAGAAGATTAAAAAAAAAAAAATTTGAAAAATTTGATTAGAGTGGGAGCTCAAAATATAGGCTTACAAAAGATTAGAGAAATTAAAATGATAAAAAGATTTTTTTTTTTTTTTTTTTTTTGTTGAAAAAGGACTTGTATCAACTATAAAGAAGCTTATAAACACCAATGTTAATGATTTGGTGATATGCAAGAAAAACTCCTCAATTAATAGTGGATCTCGAACTTACATCCCTACTCTCTGAATTAGTCTTCTTTTAAATTGTTATGGACTAAAAAGGAAAGAAAATAGAGATTTATAAAGTTACTATTTATTTATTCACTTATATTACTTCACTTTCAACAATAAGGACAACAAATATTGTAATCGTTTATTGGATGTCTTTAGATTTTTCACTTAGATAAAAATGTTATTTACTATAATTTCTCTATTATATGTATCCATCCTATTTTCCTTTACATCCTTCGTTTCCTTTTTACCAACGCTACTTTCAAATTTTCTACCAAACAATAGCTAACCTTAAAAGTATCCCATGTTTTAATGAATCATGTAAAAGTAATGTTTTATTGGGATCATCTCTTCAATTTCTAATACAATGCAATATTCATTTTATTGTTGAAAATATTATATTTAAAAATACCTTTATTTAAACAGTACACAACTTATTAACTATTCAATTCTTTATTTTATCTACTTTTATTAATCACATCACAGACTCTCTCTCTCATCTATACCCATTAGAATAACTAACGAAATGTAGACAATGTAAACACACATTCCTCTCAAAAATAAAAATAAAAAACCACACACACTCCATTTGAATAAAAGATTAAGCGTAGATATCCAAACGCATTTTGAAATGCATTCATTTTATTAGGAATGCAATGCCAAATTGAATAAAACATCCAAACAAAAGCATACGTATTATTTGCACTTCACTAAGTAAACTAACAATGTAAATAGACCAAACTTTCCGAAGTACACTTCACATTGTGCTTGTTTACCTGTCTCGAAGGGCACTTCAGTCACTCTCGAAAAGTTAACCACTTGGTTTTGAACAAAATTCAGCGCAAAAAATACCTTTTATATGATCCAAAAATATAATATCATGTACTTGTAAGTATAATTTAATAGTAGTTTTATACTGAATCAATTATAAAATGTAGAGTTTGAATCTTTCATTCTGAAGTTAAGCAAAAAAATGTACATATATTAAGATCCATTTTCTTTGTTAATTTAAACTTTCAGAATTATCAAAATCGTTTTTAGGTACACAAGACAAAGGCCAAAAAAAAAAAAAAAAAAAAATTCCCCCAAAAAACTATTTCCAAGCACTTTAGCAAAACAAAAATTCACAAGAAAAAAAAATGCTAGCATTGGTTGGCCAAATATCATCTAGAGCTGGAGTAGATAAATATATATGTAAGAAAGCGGTGCGATTTGTTACAGTTAGAATTATCTTTCATTTCAAGCATTATTTCATGGGCGGAAGAAATTTCAAATCAAACCATTAAATCTAGTGATTTGGTGTAGTTTGAAACTGAGCAGGTTAAGAGAGCTTGGGGAGAGGATTTCTATGAGCAATCATTATAATTTGAAGTTCTTGGAAAGGAAAATTTGTAAAAGAGAATTAGAAATCTATAATACCTTGAGATCTGTTTGGAAGAAACATTAGGATAACAATATTTATAGGACGAAAATATGTAAACAAAAATATTTTGAAAGAAACATTTAACATTATAAAAAAAAAACATTTAAATGGTCAAAATATGATCGCTAACATTTAAAAGTTTTCCTAAAAGTTGCAAATGACAACATTTTGCAACATTTTTATACCATTTTGAAAGTTGCATCCAAACGCTTATTTGAAATGTTGGGAAATGATTAAAACAAACATAGGGTTAAGTTTGGAAGAAGCTTGAAGTGTATTCTTTAAAACTTCAGTTTTCACGACAATTTTGAATCAGTGAAGAATCATGATTTGTTGTTTGTAGTTTTTATGAGAATCAATAAGGGCACAATGGTTGGAGTTGGAATTTTGTAAGATGGAGTTTGATTTTTGTATGTTAGAATTGAAATATGTGTTTAGTTAAAGTATGAATTGGGAATTCAATTGGACTATAGAGAATAATGTAAAAATTCTGAAACGTGTTCAGAAAAAAAAAAAAAAAAACCAATATAAATCTTGTTTCATTTTTCTCGTCATTTTATGTAATTTTTTAAAAAAATAATATTTTATTTCGATTTAAAATAAAAAGTAATAGCCGTTTGGAAGAGGTTTTGGAGATGTAATTTTGTAGATATTGAATTTGAGTTTTAAAAATTGTGTTTGGTTGAAAAAAAAACTGTTTGGAGTTAAGAAAAAGAAAAACTTAAAATGTATTTGAAAAAAAAAAATCAATACGGATCTTGTTTCGATTCTCTCCAAATTCTATGCAATTAAAAAAATCATCATATTTGGACTTGAAATAACAAAGTTATGAACTTTTAAAGTTTGAATTTATGCATTTGAAGATTTGAACAGTGAAAACTAGTTTTGAGTTAAGAAAAAATATTAAAAAAAAACATTTGGGAAACCAAATGCAATAGGTTAAAAACGAGCCCTTAAATTTGAGTATTTTAAAAATGAAAAAGTGAGAAAGTGAAATATAGATTTATGAGTTTTTGAATTAAACTAAAACATTTTAATTAAAACAATGTTCCAAATGAATGCTAATAAAAGATATCAAATGCAAAACAAAATCTAGAAATATTAAGAAAAAGAATAAACAAAAAAAAATTGACGAAATTAATCATAAAATGATTTTGTTTCTTTTGGAGGTTGATCATGAATATTCATAAATTGCACTTCTTAAATCAATATCTTATCCAGACGGAATCAAGATAGCAATAAATATCCTAATAACTTGATACAATTTTTTAATTGAACTTGAGTAACGGTGTTTAAAATGTTCTACTAGTAAAATATTAGTTTAAATGAGAGTTTTTGTGATATGATTTTGTATTTTGTATTTTTAAGAATTTCTTTTTGATCATTAAATTAATTTTTTAAACAGTCTAATTTAAAAATATGTATTTTTAAAATTTACAATGCACTGTATAGAACTGTTCTAATTATAAATTAGACTGTTATAATTTAATCTAATTGCTAGAACAATATTTATTTTCTATCAATAATATAGAGAAAGA
>BKCH01000493.1:0-2500 GCA_008635985.1 Ficus erecta
GGCGGCCAGGCTGGTCGAGGGGCCGGGGGGGCTGAGAGGAGCACCCCCCTAAAGAGCTTTCTAAGCTTTTTTGGGCTGGGCAGGAGGAGACGTTTTTTCCGAGGAGGTACTAGTTGAGTTCTCCATGCTACACTTGGAATTTTGAGCTGATTTTTTGCAGGTGAGCTAAGAATAATGTGGATATGGATTCTGCAAAGTTTCAGAGCCATTGGATAACGTTTGATATTTTTTTTAATTTTCCAAAGTCGAGAACTTCCGAAAATCAAAAAATAATTTTTTATTCGGAATTTCGTTCCGCTGGTTGGGTTTGGTCCTAAAAATCCTGAATTGAATTTAGGAACAATAATATGGGAATGTTTAGTGGAAAATAAAAGATGTTGTGAAAAAAAGTCATTTCGGCAACAGTGGGCGGCCAGGGGGCCACTGGCTCGACCAGCCCATGTGCGCGGGGAGCCTCGGCCAGGGCCCTTGCGTGCGGTGTGGCCTCGGCCAGAAAGGCGAAGGCCTCGCAACATGGCACTAGGCTCGCTGGCGGCCTCGGCCACGCATATGACTGCCCTGGTCGAGCCACAGGGCAGTCATGTGGCCGCGGCCTCGCCCACAGGGCCTAGGGCCGAGGGCGCCATGGTCGAGCCACTGGGCGCGGTGGTCGATGCCACAGGGCACCGACGGTCAGAGCCACTGGGCGCGGTGGTCGAGCCACTGTGCCAGATGGTCGAGCCACAGGGCCCGATGGTCGAGCCACTGGCCCGATGGTCGAGCCACTGGGCGCGGCTGTCGAGCCCACGGGCCCGACGGTCGAGCCACTGGGCGCGTGTGGTCGAGCACAGGGCCCGACGGTCGAGCCACTGGGCGCGATGGTCGAGCCAGAGGGCCCGATGGTCGCGCCACTGTGCCACATGGTCGAGCCACTGGGCCCCTATGGTCGAGGCCACCGTGCGCGATGGTCGAGCCACTGTGCCACAAGGTCGAGCAGAGGTCCTGATGGTCGAGCCACTGGGCCCTATGGTCGAGCCACTGTGCCACACGGTCGAACTGGGCGCGATGGTCGAGCCACAGGGCCCGACGGTCGAGCCACTGGGCGCGTGTGGTCGAGCCACTGGCCAGATGGTCGAGCCACTGTGCCACACGGTCGAGCCACAGGGCCCGATGGTCGAGCCACTGGGCGCGGTGGTCGAGCACTGGGCGCGATGGTCGAGCCACCGTGCGCGATGGTCGAGCCACTGTGCCAGATGGTCGAGCCACTGTGCCAGATGGTCGAGCCACTGGGCCCTATGGTCGAGCCACTGTGCCACACGGTCGAGCCACTGGGCGCGATGGTCGAGCCACAGGGCCCGACGGTCGAGCCACTGGGCGCGGTGGTCGAGCCACTGTGCCAGATGGTCGAGCCACAGGGCCCGATGGTCGAGCACTGGGCCGATGGTCGAGCCACTGGGCGCGGTGGTCGAGCCACAGGGCCCGACGGTCGAGCCACTGTGCCACATGGTCGAGCCACTGGGCCCTATGGTCGAGCCACCGTGCGCGATGGTCGAGCCACTGGGCCCTATGGTCGAGCCACCGTGCGCGATGGTCGAGCCACTGTGCCACATGGTCGAGCCAGAGGTCCTGATGGTCGAGCCACTGGGCCCTATGGTCGAGCCACTGTGCCACACGGTCGAGCCACAGGGCCCGATGGTCGAGCCACTGGGCGCGATGGTCGAGCCACAGGGGACGGTCGAGCCACTGGGCGCGGTGGTCGAGCCACTGTGCCAGATGGTCGAGCCACAGGCCCGATGGTCGAGCCACTGGGCCCGATGGTCGAGCCACTGGGCGCGGTGGTCGAGCCACAGGGCCCGACGGTCGAGCCACTGTGCCACATGGTCGAGCCACTGGGCCCTATGGTCGAGCCACCGTGCGCGATGGTCGAGCCACTGGGCCCTATGGTCGAGCCACCGTGCGCGATGGTCGAGCCACTGTGCCACATGGTCGAGCCAGAGGTCCTGATGGTCGAGCCACTGGGCCCTATGGTCGAGGCCACTGTGCCACACGGTCGAGCCACAGGGCCGATGGTCGAGCCCACTGGGCGCGGTGGGTCGAAGCCACACGGGCACGATGGTTCGAGCCACCGTGCTGCGATGGTCGAGCCACTGTGCCACATGGTCGAGCCACTGGGCCCGATGGTCGAGCCACTGTGGTCTAGCCCCGGCCACACCCATGACGGCCATTGCGTATTGAGAAAAGGGTGCGGGGTCTTGGCTGCCTTGCGACGATGCGTACGTGCGAAGTGCTAAGTGCGCCCCTAATAAGCGCCCAAAAGCGCCCTACAACGCCCCTAAACGCCCAATCGCCCCAATCGCCGCCCGCCCGCCCCGCGCGCTGCGCGCGCGTGTGTGTGTTGCACATTAGTAGCGGCACTACACCCCACACTTCACCGGTGGTCGAGCCGCTGGGCCCGATGGTCGAGCCGCTGGGCGCGATGGTCGAGCCGCTGGGCCCGTCGGTCGAGCCACTGTGCCACATG
>BKCH01000494.1:0-20000 GCA_008635985.1 Ficus erecta
GGTCCCCTCATATTTCTTACATTTATATTAATTGGATATTTCTTTTTAAAAAAAAAAAAGAAGTCCTTTTGTTATTATTCATGGTTAATAAAGGTAATAAGTGAAATTTTGTTTTAATCCACTTTTGCTCTTCTCTCCCCCATAAAGATATTGAATAAACAGAACTTCGTTTTTTATCACTGTAAGTTTGAAAATAAACATTTAAATGTCCCTCAAAAGTAAGTAAATAGATCCGAAACATATAAAATGCAGTTAATCCCGCTGTGGAAAAAGCTATTATTGCAAAAATTGGTGAATACAACCAACTATCATTAAGAATTTCATCTTTGGACCAAAAACATCCAAGAGGTGGAATACCACAAAGAGAAAGTGTACCTAATAAAAAAGATGTTTTTGTAATTGGTACATGTTTTTTTAAACCCCCCATAAGAATCATATTCTGACTTTTATCTGGAGAATATCCAACAATAGTTTCCATTGAATGAATAATAGATCCAGATCCTAAAAACAACAATGCTTTGGAATAAGCATGAGTAATCAAATGAAACAAAGCAGCCCGATAAGAACCCATACCTAGAGCCAACATCATATAACCCAATTGAGACATTGTAGAATAAGCTAAACCCCTCTTAATATCCTTTTGAGCAAGAGCTAAAGTGGTCCCTAAAAATAATGTTATTATACCTATCAAAGCTATTAGATTCATTATATAAGGTATAACTATGAAAAGCGGAAGAAGCCGAGCTCCAAGAAAAATTCCAGCCGCTACCATAGTAGCAGCATGTATAAGAGCTGAAATAGGGGTAGGCCCTTCCATAGCATCGGGTAACCATACATGAAGGGGAAATTGGGCAGATTTAGCAATTGCACCAGCAAATAATAGAAAAGCACACAAAGTAGCAAATAAATGATTAACCTCATTATTAGAAACCAAGTTATTGAATATTTCAAACAAACCCCGAAATTCCAAACTGCCCGTTATCCAATAAAAACCTAAAATTCCTAATAATAAACCAAAATCTCCGACACGATTAGTTACAAAAGCTTTTTGACAAGCATTTGCTGCAGTAGGTCGTGTGAACCAAAAACCTATTAATAGATAAGAACACATTCCAACTAATTCCCAAAAAAATAAATTTGTATTAGATTAGAACTAGTAACTAATCCTACCATTGAAGTAATGAATAAACTAATATAAGCAAAAAATCGCAAATATCCCTGATCATAAGACATATAATTGTCACTATAAATAAGAACCAAAACTCCAACAGTAGTAATTAATATTAACATAATAGAAGTAAGTGGGTCAACCAAATAGCCAAATTCTAAAGAAAAGTCATTATTTATAGTCCAAGACCATATAGATAGATAGATAGAAGGTTTATTTATTTGTTGAATAACTAGATAAGTTGAAAAAAGCATAACTATACTTAACAATAAAACACTTGGAAAAACCCACATACGGCGAAGATCTTTTGTTGCCGTTGGAAAAAGTAAAAGTCCTACTCCTATTAATATCGGAACTGGAAGTGAGATTAAAGCTATAATCCATGAATATTGATATATATTCCATAAAAATAAATTAAAAAAAGTCTTTTTATTTTTATCTTAATTAATTGTTTCTGATTTACCGGTTCTTATTTCTTTTGAAATGATAAGGGGTCAGTTAATAAAATAAAAACTTAAAATAGACAAAATAAAATCTAGAATTTTATAATTATTCTGAATCTTTTTCAACTATTTTAAATATTTCAAATAAAGAAGTTAAAATTTGTCAAATGATATGAACAAATTACTATTGAAAACGATGAAAAAAAAGTACTATATAGTAATATGATATTAAATATTAATATTCAATTATTATATTATTATTAAGTCAAATTTGATGAATATCCAAAAAATGAAAATGGAAATCTCCATTTTCATTATTATTTCGTATTACACTAATTTATATATTGATAAAGCAAAGATAAATAATTATACCAAAACCAGTATTTGATCTGAATCAGAAAAAAAACCTAACTTATCCCCAATAAAGTTATTTCTTTTGGGGTTATTCTGAAAATTTATTTTGGAACTAATTGATTGTCTTTTATTGTAATATAATTTTAATATTAGACTTTTATTTTTTTAGAAAAGGCTCTGATCTCCAAACTCTGACATCCAAAATTTAACTTTAACATAAAATTAAAAGGAGGAATTACTAAGATATCTTTTAGAAAATTATTTATCTTGGCGTTTTTAGTTTTTAAGAGATAACAGATTAAGTACTAGTCTCTTGCACATTTTAAAATTAAAATTATATATACTCTTGCTCTTTTTGGGAGCTTGACCAATTAAATTAATAATTCATAGAAAAGAAAAAAAAATAGTAATTTTTTTACTTAGATTTAATATTTTTTTTATTTTTTTATATTAATTTAATACAAGGGGTTGGTTTAGTAAAACTTTGGATCTTTTTTATTATGTATTTTTGCCCTTTTTATTACCTATAAATCAATGTAGGACGACAAAAAACTAGACAGAGATATAAAATATAGATATAAAGAAAGGTATAATCTTTTTGTTTGTATTTTTTTGTTTTTATTTGATTATCATATCAACGTTAATCTATTAGATTTATATGGCATAGCAAATTTCAATTTTATAGATATGGGTTTGAATGAGGATATAAGAGGACCAATAAACTAAATATGAATTATTCGATATTGTCGGGAATAGAAAAAATAAGAATCTTTTTTATTTTATTATTTTTTTTTGTTCCCCGTACTTTTTTTATTTATTTAGTTACGCGATTTTTCTATATTCATATTTTGAAGGGAGTACAATCTAGAAAATAAATAGATAGCTAGATAATTAATAAGAAAAAAAACAATTGGTTTTGAACAATAGATGTCTTTGACATCCAACTATAGGGATTAAAAACTTATTATAATTTTTAATGGCAGTTCCGAAAAAACGTACTTCTATCTCAAAAAAGCGGATTCGTAAAAATATTTGGAAAAAGAAAGGATATTGGGCAGCATTGAAAGCTTTTTCGTTAGGTAAATCTCTTTCTACAAGGAATTCAAAAAGTTTTTTTTATGCAACAAATAAATAATCAAAGATTGGAATAATTTGAGTTGTTCTGACTCGAAAAGCAGTCAGTCTTATTTGTTTATAATTGGATATTTTTATAATTTTTTATAAGCTAAAAAAAAAATTTATAAAAATTTGTATTATATTCTTAAGTAAATTATTAAGTAATATAGTACTACATTTTATAATTTTAGAATGAAAATTAATATTTTAGACTTTAAAATAAAATACAAATACTTAATTTATATAAAATAAAATATTAATTTTAAATAATACTCAAAAGATTATAAAAACTATAAATTATATTAACTTAATAATTATATTTTATAATTCTATTATAAATTATATATTATAAATTTATGTATTCTATTATCTATTAATATATATAAATATATATAATAAAAAATATCTAAATAGAAATAAAAGGAAAAATGGATATTCTCTAATGTTTTGTTTTGACCGAATCAATAGCAATAGTAAATTGAAGTGGTTTCGCTTTTATAATAAAAAAGGATTCTTGTGTCTACTAAATTTAAATTATATAAATTTAAATATAAATTATAATACTATACTCTTTTGTTTGAAAAAAGAATAAACGCAAGCACAGGATTAACGTTTCTTTTGAATATGCTTTATTGTTTTTAGGGTGGGGAAAATAAGAATCCCCATCGATTCAAGAATAAAAGATTTTTCTCTTTTATTACTCTTTTATTATTTTATACCATAAAATAATAAATATAGTATTTAGTATATCTAATATACTTAATTTATACTTAATTAAACTAATTATAGAAGAATATATATAATTTGTAATCAAAATTAATTAATTAAGTTTAAAATGTGTTTTAAAATTCTCTAAACCATTTTTTCTATAAATTATTATTACTATATATCCCTAATTTTTAATTTAAGCAAATTCAATTAAGAAAAACCCTTTTTTAAGTGATTATACTAAAAATACGATTATATAAAAAATACACCAATTTTAGACCCTATGTTTCCACTGAAAGATCAATCAACAAATATATATTTCTATAATTAATATAGAAATATATACTTAAGTAATATACATAAATTGATTTATAAAATAAAATAAATTGATTTATAAAATAAAAATGATTTTTTTTTTTTAAGTACGCTACAATTATGATATGAAATACGATATACTTATGATAGAAGTTGAAATCTTTTATTACATAATATACCTAGCCTGGCCCAAAACCTACCAATATTTTGTTTGCTAAATCTTAAGACAAATTCTCTACACAATTAAAACCAACACTGACATTTAATACAAAGCTATGCAAAGAGTTACAATCCCCTGCATATATTAACAAAATCGTGATACATAAAAATCCTATTTTTATGTCATCGAAAAAATGCATTTTTTAAGATTCATAAAATAAATCAGTAAGAAATGAATTATTAAAAAACTAAGTCAAAAGAAAATGCAAGTCATAAAGAATGTTTTGAGTTCAATCCATAGATTGAGGTGAGGTTATAACTATCCAGTTAGATTTTATTCGAGCATAAAAAAATAAAGTATTTTAAAATCCCAGTAGTTAAGTTAAATAAAACGAACATTCTAACACTATAACTAAAAAATAGACCAATAAAAATACGGATTATTATTAAAATCGTTACGTTAAAATTCTAATTTTTAAAAAAGTTTTTATTCAACAATTTTTATTTTAATCTTTCCTAAATTCTTTCCGAAATATATATAATATATATTGAATTGACTACTTCAATCTCGACGATTGAATAAAAATAGGTTATTATAATTTAGAACAAGCCGCTATGGTGAAATCGGTAGACACGCTGCTCTTAGGAAGCAGTGCTAGAGCATCTCGGTTCGAGTCCGAGTGGCGGCATGACATATTCTAAAAGAATAAGTCCTATATGGAATTCAATTCCCAATTTTTAGGATAGGAATTAAAATTGGGAATTGAGTAACTTTCCTTTATTTTAATTTAAAATTGTTTATGATATTTTCAACTTTAGAGCATATATTAACTCATATATCCTTTTCGGTCGTTTCAATTGTAATTACAATTCATTTGATAACCTTATTAGTCGATGAAATCGTAGGACTATATGATTCGTCAGAAAAGGGGATGATGACTACTTTTTTCTGTATAACAGGATTATTAATTACTCGTTGGATTTATTTAGGATATTTACCATTAAGTAATTTATATGAATCATTAATCTTTCTTTCATGGAGTTTCTCCATTATTCATATGGTTCCGTATTTTAAAAAGTATAAAAAATTTAAATTTAAACGCAATAACCACGCCAAGTGCTATTTTTACCCAAGGTTTTGCTACTTCGGGCCTTTTAACTGAAATGCATCAATCCGAAATATTAGTACCAGCTCTCCAATCCCATTGGTTAATGATGCACGTAAGTATGATGGTATTGGGCTATGCAGCTCTTTTATGCGGATCATTATTATCACTAGCTCTTCTAGTCATTACATTTCGAAAATTCCTAAGGATTTTTAGTAAAATCAATAATCTCGTAAATGAGTCGTTTTTCCTGGGCGAGATTCAATACGTGAGAGAAAAAAATAATCTTTTACCAAACACTTTTTTTCTTTCTTCTAGGAATTATTACAGGTTTCAATTGATTCAACAATTGGATCTTTGGAGTTATCGTATTATTAGTCTAGGGTTTATCTTTTTAACCATAGGTATTCTTTCGGGAGCAGTATGGGCTAATGAAGCATGGGGATCATATTGGAATTGGGATCCGAAGGAAACTTGGGCATTTATTACGTGGACCCTATTTTCGATTTATTTACATACTCGAACAAATAAAAATATTGAAAGTGTAAATTCCGCAATTGTAGCCTCGATGGGCTTTTTTATAATTTGGATATGCTATTTTGGGGTTAATTTATTAGGAATAGGGTTGCATAGTTATGGTTCATTTACATTAACATCTAATTGAATTAAAGATAAAGAAAGGACTTGATAAATAGAAAATAAACATAAGACAGCATAAGTGTATAAAATAAAACTTCATGTAATCCAGGGAGAACCCTTTGAATCAAATCAAAGGGTTCTCCCTGGATTACATACCTGGTTATAATAAACTTCCAATTTATTTTACTCAAACTTAGGAGAAAAAAAAGGACTTATTTTTAAGTGTCGAACAAACACTTTTTAAAATCATATGATTGATTTATGTTTGCTTTTTTGGTTTACTCACAAAAATGATGGATAAAAAGAATTAGATAGAAGAGCTTCGACTTTGTCAACTGATAATGAGAAAACGAAATCTGGATAAATACCAATAGCTATTACGGGTAAAAGAATAGAGATCGAAACAAAAAAT
Organism: Ficus erecta; assembly: GCA_008635985.1. NCBI lineage: Eukaryota > Viridiplantae > Streptophyta > Magnoliopsida > Rosales > Moraceae > Ficus > Ficus erecta. The sequence continues at coordinate 6,421 of BKCH01000494.1, forward strand.
TCTCGCGGCCCAGAATCGACAAAATAAGAGTTTGTCGCAGTAAAAAGCTTGTATCCATAGAACATCTGTCGTAACATAGATAATGAATAAATAGGAGTTAATATCATTCCAATTGCCATTACAAAAGTAATTAGTATTTTTGTCATTAAAAGATATTTTTGGCTAGTAAGTATTCCAAAAAATACTATTAATTCTGCAACAAAACCGCTCATGCCCGGTAATGCAAGAGAAGCCATTGATAAGATACTGAAAGTCGTAAATATTTTTGGAATTGTGATAGCCATTCCACCCATTTCATCGAGATAAGCAAGACGTATTCTATCATAACTCGTTCCTGCCAAGAAAAAAAGCGCCGCGCCAATAAATCCATGAGAGATTATTTGTAAAATGGCTCCATTAAGTCCTGTATCGTTTATAGAACCAAGTCCTATAATTATGAAACCCATATGAGATACAGAGGAATAAGCTATTCTTTTTTTTAAATTACGTTGACCAGGAGATGTTGAAGCTGCATAGATTATTTGAATTGTGCCGACTATCATCAACCAAGGAGAAAATATAGAATGTGCGTGAGGTAATAATTCCATATTGATCCGAATCAATCCATACGCTCCCATTTTTAATAAAATTCCAGCTAGAAGCATACAAGTACTGTAATGTGCCTCTCCATGAGTGTCTGGTAACCAGGTATGTAAGGGTATAATCGGCGATTTGACAGCAAAAGCAAGAAAAAATCCAATATAGAATAGCATTTCGAGTGCTACAGGATACGATTGATTAGCTGATGTTTCAAAATTTAATGTTGGTTCATTAGAACCAGATAAACAAATACCTAGAATTCCCATTAATAAAAAGGCGGAACTTCCTGCAGTATACAAAATAAATTTTGTAGCTGAATACAAACGTTTCTTTCCTCCCCACATGGCTAGAAGTAGATAAACTGGAATTAATTCTAATTCCCACATGATGAAAAAAAGTAAAAGGTCTTGAGAAGAAAATGGTCCTATTTGACCGCTATACATTGCTAACATCAGGAAATGGAATACTCGGGATTCTCGAGTAATTGGCCGAGCCGCTAAAGTAGCTAAAGTAGTGATAAACCCCGTCAGCAAAATAGGTCCTATCGAAATTCCATCTATTCCCAATCTCCAGGAAAAATCCAAAAAATCGATCCATTTATAATCCTCTGTCAGTTGGATTAATGGATCGTCCAATTGGAAATGATAACCGAATGCATAGGTTGTTAGAAGGAGTTCGATTATACATATACAAAGAGTATACCACCTAATTACCTTATTTCCTCTATGAGGAAGAAAGAAAATTAGGGAACCTGCAAATATTGGCAAAACTACAATTATCGTTAACCAAGGAAAATAATTCGTGGTAAAAACAAGATACACTTGGACCAGAAAAACCCGTGCTCAATATATAATATATTGAGCACGGGTTTTTGTCGGTAAAGGCAAAAAAAATAAAATTGTAGTCGTATTCAAGTAGGTTTTTGGAAAGTATCAATAAGCTAGACCCATACTTCGAGTTGTTTCATGCCACAAATAAACTCGAACACTCAAGAAATCCGTTGGACAGGCAGATTCACATCTTTTACAACCCACACAGTCCTCTGTTCTTGGAGCAGAAGCTATTTGTTTAGCTTTACACCCATCCCAAGGTATCATTTCTAATACATCTGTGGGGCAAGCTCGGACACATTGAGTACACCCTATACACGTAGCATAAATCTTTACTGAATGTGACATTGGATCTATAATCTTTTTTTTTTTCTTTTTTAATAATAAATTTTCGATCTAGTAAACTTGTATGTAAATGAATCATATATTTAGATACCAGATTTAGATACCAGATGAATCAATGATTTATATTTGCCAGAATTTTGATAATCAATCTACTTCCGGCTCGACTCATGGGAGAGAACTAAGATACTTTGATTTCTTATATTTTCGCAAACATGATCATACATTATGTATAATACATACTAAATTCGAATTTATGAATATTCTCATTTGTATGGTTAATACTACTTATCATTCATATTACTACTGATCATTCATACTACTTATTCAACAAATTCGATTGATTGATACGAGTTGATTTTCTGTTACGATAAATTGACGAAACAATAGCTGGTCCAATGGCTGCTTCAGCGGCTGCAATGGCTATAACAAAAATGGAGAAAATATTTCCTTTTAATTGGCGACTATCAACAAAATCAGAAAATGTTACGAAATTTATATTAACCGCGTTCAGTATAAGTTCAAGACACATAAGAGCTCTAACCATATTTCGGCTGGTGATCAATCCATAGATACCGATAAAAAATAAGTAGGCACTCAAAACAAGTACATGTTCGAGCATCATTGACCAACTCCTTATCAATTTCAATTCATTTCAATATAATATGAACAATAATAGAAAAGATTCAATTGACTATAATATAAAAAAAGTACGGAAGAAAGAAATATATTGGTAATAGATCGAATAAAAGAATTTTTATTTTATATTTTAAACATAAACAATTTTAAATTCTAATTGAAGGTAAATAATTGTGATAACACAGAATGGAGTTTATTTTGGATTGCTGTTACCAATTTTATAGATTTATTATTGGCGCGCCACGGTAATTGCACCTATCAAAGCCGCTAAAAGAATTATCGAGATGAATTCAAATGGAAGAAAAAAATCCGTTGATAAATGAATTCCAATTTGTTGACTATTACTTATCAAATCGTGTTCTATAATCTGGTTTAATCTTGTAGTCCAAATAATCCCGTACCATGATATATCCGTAATAGTAGTTATTAGTAAACCAAAAATACTTGTACAAATCAGCAAAGTAAACCCATTCCCAACGGTCCAAAGATTAAAATCTTTGTAATATTCTGAACCATTCATGAACATCACAGCAAATATGATTAAAACATTTATAGCTCCCACGTAAATAAGGAGTTGTGCGGCGGCTACAAAATATGAATTTGATAGAATATATAATAAAGATATAGAAACAAGAACTAATCCCAGCGAAAAGGCAGAATAAATTGGGTTGTTAAGTAATACTACTCCTATACCTCCTAAGATAAGACCTAATCCCAGAAAGACTAAAAGAAAATCATGTATTGGTCCAGGCAAATCCATTATATGTAAAATAAGAGGTAAATAAATCGAAATGTTTTTCATGACCTTATTGAGACCAGACCAGAAAAAATTGTTGATGATTCATAAGAAATTTCTAATTGAATTTGAATTAAATCCTAAGGGGTGTGAATTAATGTGGGGTACAGTTATTGGACTAATTTCATGTTTTATATGAATAGAGTCTGAATAGAGTAGTTCGAATACGAAACTATACATTTCGAAATAATGTCAGATATAGTAATTAATGATAATGAATTTTCAATCCTTTCAATCCAAATTACGACGTACTTCTTACTAACCAATCAATAGTTGAGGTTTGTAGTTATTGAGACCAAACAAAAGGAAAAAACTCATTTATTTAATGACCCCTAGTAATTCAAGATCTTTTTTTCATCAAGGATTTATTTATTTTTTTATTTGAGGAGAATTCAAAATTGTTCGAATTGTATAATCGTCAATTACTGACATTGGTAAACGACCTAGGGCAATTTGATTATAATTCAATTCGTGACGATCATAAGTAGAAAGTTCATATTCTTCAGTCATTGATAAACAATTTGTTGGACAATACTCAACACAGTTACCACAAAATATACAGATTCCGAAATCAATACTGTAATTAAGTAATCGTTTCTTGCGAATATCAGTTTCCAATTTCCAATCAATGACGGGCAGATCTATAGGGCAGACACGAACACATACTTCACAAGCAATACATTTATCAAATTCAAAATGGATTCGACCGCGGAAACGCTCCGTGGCGATTACCTTTTCATAAGGATATTGAATAGTTATGGGTAAACGATTTACGTGGGATAAGGTAATCATGAAACTCTGACCTATGTACCTTGCAGCTCGTACTGTTTGTTGACCATAATTCATGAACCCGGTTATCATAGGGAACATATTGTGAATATATATGAATAATTTTATCTTTGTTTATTTCTCTTGTTTGATCCAAGTTGAGAATATAGGATATCATCTTCTTTTACAGTGAAAAGAGTTGGGAAGAAGTTGTTAATAATAGATTACCGAGAGAAATAGGTAAAAGAAATTTCCATCCAAGATTCAATAGCTGGTCCATTCTTAGCCTAGGTAAAGTCCATCTTGTTGTGATAGGAATGAACAAGAACAAATAAGTTTTAGCTAATGTAATAAACATACTAATTGTCGGTTCAAAAACACCATATGTTTTATTTATTTCAAAAAAATCAAAAACAAATATGTACGGAATAGAGATATTCCAACCGCCCAAGTAAAGAACTGTTACAAATAATGAAGAAATTAATAGGTTTAGATAGGAAGCAACGTAAAATAAACCAAATTTGATACCCGAGTATTCGGTTTGATAACCTGCTACTAATTCTTCTTCTGCTTCTGGTAAATCAAAAGGTAATCTTTCACATTCTGCTAGGGAAGAAATTAGAAAAATAATAAACCCTATAGGTTGACGCCACAAATTCCATCCCCAAAAACCATATTTTGATTGTGCCTCAACTATATCAACTGTACTTGAACTATTAGATAATCATAGTCGGTGATACCATCACTGTTACCATCGCTAGTCAGAACCGTACATGAGATTTTCACCGCATACGGCTCCTTGAGGACCATAAATAAATCTAGGGATCAGGTTCAATATTATTTTATCTTGATATGTTTATACGATGGATAAGGTAAAATTTATTGTACGATCCCGAATTAGAGCCATTTAATTCTGTCTTTCTGCTTTCATTATTATATATGTATAATAATATATAATGAAAAATAGAAAATCAAAGTACTTCTGATTGCTATCTCATCCTTTATTTATGATTTCATAATAATTTCATTTTCTTTGTTGAGTAATAACTTAGTTCGTCAATGAAATACTCCTTCTACTAACTTATAAAAATTGAAATAACTCGTCCTTTTCACTTATGAAAAAGAATTATACATTAATTTAGAAGGTTATGATATGAATTCTATCTATATCTATATAAATATGGATATAGAAAGGAAGGATAAAAGTATAAAGAAAGAATAAAAAAAAAATCTTTTTTCGTTTCTATTCTTCTTTCTGTTTCTGGAAAAGGGACTTACAAAATAAAAAAGAAATCAATAAAGGATTATTTCGTTTCCAATAGTCATTTATTTTAATCGACGAATAGGAGCATACTCTGGATCGGAATCATCGGGAGTACTGCCTGATCATTTCTACCAACATAAAGCCTCAATTAATATTCTTTGTATATTATGCAGAAATATTCTTTGAGCATAATTTTCATTACTAATCCTTTGTGTATCTTGGTGTTTCTAACCATCCACTCGTTTTTGTTCATCATCCGTTAAGGTAATACATGTATGAGAATACATACAAAGGATAGTGAAAACCTCACTATGGTTGATATCTTTTGAACCCGCTTCAAGTCAGGATGACGAATCACCCAATCTTGGGGCAACCCGCTTTCTTATGCTTATGTTTATTTCCGCTCAACTCTCTAACTCTTATACATAGAAAAGGAGACTCACTTTTTTTACTGCGAATTTATATTTATAATATATATATATTATATAAGCTGTTTTCTTACTTCACTCATATAACTATCTGATTTAGTTCATCCATCTGAATAATGAAATAAAAAATGAAGATATTTACTCAAATTATTCCGCTCCCTTTTTCCCTAGAAAGGAAGGAATAGAGACCCACTTTATATCTTAACGAATCGCACGTAGAGATATTGATAATACACATAAAGTTAATGGTATTTCATAACTAATCGATTGAGCAGCAGCTCGTAACCACCCTAAAAAAGAATATTTATTATTTGAGAACCGTATCCTGACATAAGAAGGCCGATGGGAAGCGATACTTGATAAATGGCAAGCCATAAAAAAACACCGATATTGAGATCCACTAAAACAAGGTGAGACTAAAAGGAACTACTGAATAGCTTACTAAAATGGATATACCGCAATGGACGGTCCGATACTGAAAATAAAAGAGTTTCTCCTCTAGCTGGAAAAATATTTTCTTTGAAAAGTAGCTTTGACCCCATCTGCTAAAGCTTGAAGAACTCCCAAAGGTCCGGCGTATTCAGGTCCAATACGTTGCTGTATCCCTGCGGATATCTCTCTTTCTAACCATACAATTACTAGTTACACCTATTGTGATTCCCAATACAGGAGTAAAAATAGGAATAAGGGTCCATATAATTCCATAGGTCTCTTTTAAAAATTCGAATCTAGAAAAAGAATTAATATCTTGTACTTCTGGTGTATCAATTATCATTTTAACGATCAACTTCTCCCATAATGATATCTATGCTACCTAATATTGTCATAATATCAGCCAATTTCATTCTTTTAACTAACTGAGGAAGAATTTGCAAATTGATAAAACCCGGCGGACGAATTTTCCATCTCCAAGGAAAACCACTCAGATCTCCTATCAAAAGATTCCCAATTCTCCTTTGGGGGCTTCAACCTCTCACATAGAGTTCTTGTTTCGGCAATTCAAATGTAGGAGAAGGTTTTTTACTAATAATCGATAGTCAAATCATTCCATTCTGGATTCCTTTCTCTATCAAAGTATCGGATTTCTAAATTCTCATATGGCCCCCCCGGAATTCCTTCTAGAGGCTTGTTGAATAATTTTTATGGATTCTGTCATTTCACCAATTCGGGACTAGATAACGAGCTAATGGAATCTCCTTCGTTTTGCCACTGTACTTCCCAATCAAATTCGTCGTACATTCATAACGATCAACTTTACCGAGATCCCATTGTATTCCAGAAGCTCGTAACATTGGTCCTGATAAACCCCAATTTATTACTTCCTCTCTACCAATAATGCCTACTCCTTCAACTCGTTCTAAAAAATAGGATTTCGGGTAATAAGTTTTTTGATATTCAGTAACTCCTATTAAAAATAATCGCAAAAAATCTAAACAGTTATCTATCCAGCCGTGAGGTAAATCAGCCGCTACTCCTCCGATACGAAAATAATTATGCATCATTCTCATACCGGTGGCATCTTCAAATAGATCATATACTAATTCTCTTTCTCTAAAAATATAGAAGAAAGGAGTCTGTGCCCCAATATCTGCCATAAAAGGACCAAGCCACAACAGATGAGAAGCTATAACGACGCCACTCCAACATAATTGCTCTTATATAGCTGGCTCTTTTAGGCACTTGGATATTTCCCAACAACTCCGGTCCATTTACCGTTATTGCTTCTGTGAAACATAGTAGCTAAATAATCCCAACGTGTTACATAAGGCAGATATTGTATAATTGTTCGGTTTTCCGCAATTTTTTCCATTCCTCTGTGGTAAATAGCCTAATATTGGTTCACAGTCAATAACATCTTCACCATCGAGAGTAACAATGAGGCGAAGAACACCATGCATTGATGGGTGGTGGGGACCCATATTTACTATCATGAGGTCTTTTCTTGTAGCTGGTATATTCATAAGGTTCTCTTTTTCCTCGATTCATTCTTTCATAAATTACTGAAAAGCGAAAATAAGTTCATTAAAATAAAAGTCAAGATCTAATAAATCAATAATTCAATAATTCAAAAAGCCTCTTCAAATTAAAATTAACGTGTTTTTGATTCCCGAATATCTAACTGATTAATTAATTCTTTATAACGTATTCTATTTTTCTTTGACAAATAAGACAGCATCCTTTGGCGTTTTCCCAAAATTTTACGGAGGCCCTCTCTGAGATAAATAGTCTTTTCTGTGCAATTCCAAATGGGAAGAAAGTTTGAGTATCCTATTACTGAGGCTTAGTATTTGAAATGCAACAGACCCCCTGTTTTCTTCTTTTTCTTCGTTTGAAATAACCGAAATGAATGATTTTTTTACCCATAAAATGAGATCTTCCCCCCCCCTCCCCGCCGGCCTTTATTGTTATTGCTAGATATTTTTATTGATCAATAATAATAATAATAATTATACTCATTTTTTTTTTTTGGCATAGACAATACAATAATCTTAATTTTGTTAATAATTCCCAATTTTAAAATTGGATTCGAGTAGATAAATAAAAAAAAAAAAGATAGTTGTCTGCACTCACAAAAGATTAAAAAATTATACCTAAAATTAACAATAAACTAAGAAGATTTTTGTATCATTTCTAGATATTGATATGTCATTGAATTATTATCATGTATTATAATGGAATGTAAAACAATACATGTGTGCATCTTTTTGTCTTCATATACGCAATAAAGTACGGTAAATAAAATCAATCCCTATTTCACTTTTTTCCAGTACACGGCTCAGTTCATTTTTAAATTGCGGATACATATGGACCCTTACCATACTGAAACGACTGCCATTATTGGTATCAAACCAATAGCGATTCATACAAGCGAAATCTTCTAATCGATAATTAGGCCAAAGAAAGAACTTTAATTAATTAGTGTATTTTGATTTATTTTGCTTTTATTCAAAACTAGACTCCTTACCTTATTTCATTACAAAAAAAAATGCTTGCTAGGCATTACCATTTCTATTCCTAGAATTGAAACAAATTAGAATTCTCAATTCTTTACGATGTCTAGGGGATAAATACTTTCAGGAACAAACAAATCATAATGATTTTGTCTCTATTTTCAGTCATCTTTTGATGTTTTGAAATGAATTCATCAGAATTCTTCGTATCAACAAGGCCTTTTTTGCGATACCCTTGATTAATTGTGTGCTTACTCTTATGAACCAACGAGATACCTAGAGTTTGATACATAATAAATTGTCCTTCATTTTTTATAGACAGAACGAACTGGTTCGATAAGTAATATTCCCCTTTTAATCAATTCTGTAAGAGTGAAATTTTTCTGAATCATTATAAGATCCAGATTATTTCTCCCCTTTGAATAGAGGCTATAGTAATTTCTCTTAGGTTTATCGGTCTAAGCAGGGAACAATATATTTTGATGTTATCGATCATTTTTTTATTTAAAGAATCGTCCCATCTCATTGAAAAAAGCAAATATCTTTTTAGTAAGAAATAAAACTCCGCTTCCATGTTGGTCCTGGATTGTTTTTTATTTTTTTAATCTTTGATACTACATAATTTTCTTCAATATCTTTTTCTTGGTTTGATGAGAGTTGATTCAAAATCTGTTTTGATTGTGCATTCTTTTTCTCCTTGATTTTGATTTTTTTTTTCTAATTCAAGATATTTTTTTTCATTTGAAAATATTGATAGAAAAATATCTCGTTTTTTCTTTCCTGTCGTTTTTTTATTTTCACTGGCATTTTCATTTACATTAAATTTAAAAGTAGAAATTTGATTGGTATGTACCATGGTTTAATCTTATACGAAGTATAAAGTATCAAAATTCTGGGAAAAACCAAAGTTCGAGATTCGATATGGGACAACTTAGTATTTCTTCATTCATTCTCATCCAATCAAAAAGTTTTTTTTTTTGATTGGATGGGTTCATTTCTTGATTTTGATGAATCGTGGGATAAAAAAGACCTTTCTTGTCGATTTTATCAATTATTTGATAATTATTAGCCCTAGTCTTAGTATATTATTACTGTTGGTGTCACTATCCATATTGATCCAGGCCCTAATATCCATCTTCTTTCTAAGACAAAAATTGAGAATTATCCAATCAAAATCTTTTCTATCCGAATTGGTCTTTCTTTTTTTTCTATTTATAATATTATCTTCTACTAGATAATTATTGACAGGGAGACCTACTAGCATATTAAAGATTTTTTCGTTTATGTTCGTTGTAATTATAAAAAAACCGCTTGGTTATGATTTACCTTGTAATGGTATCTATAAATAGACGAGTTTTTTCTTATCTTCATAATTAATAAAATTATATATAAAAGATCATATCTATCTTGTTTTTAACATTTTTTTTTTCGGATTTAAAGTTAATTAATGGGTTTTCTTCATATGAATCCCATTTGTTTAAATGGTTATTTTGAGGTATAGAGTGTTTGATTTATGCTATTTCTACTTGTTTTTTTTTGTGTCCTAATCTAGACTGAGATAAATTATTTTGATAATAACCCTTTAACCATTTTTCCATTGATTTATTTCAGAATTGGGGGGGTTCTTATGTCTCAATTCGAAATGAAATATTTTTGTGTTCCAAGGAAATAATTCTTTATTTCATTCTTAAGAAAAGAGAGATGCTCCATTATATTGAAAGACAGATCTTAATCTTAACTTATATAAATTCAAAAAGTTAAAAACCGGGGCTTTGTGATAATTTGTAAAAGACATATGGCTTGTGACAAATAAGATAAGTCACAAAAAGTTTGTAAGTTCTTATTATTAATATTAGAATTAGAAAGTGACTCTTTTATAGTCGAAATAAACTGCGTTATATTTTGATTTGTTTTATCAATTTCTCTTGATTTATTTCATTATTGTAATATAGTTATTATAGGAATTATAGGAGCTATATTTATTAAAATCTTTTTTTCTTGATTCAAAAAAATAAAAAAAAAGTTGTCCATTTATTCTAGGAATATACTGATAAATAAAAAGATAGTTATATATATTCTTTCAATGAAAAATCTTATAAAATAATTTGATTTACGTATTAGTCTAATATTTCTTCTTTTTAATAGCCGCAAAATCTTTTTTGGTGATTCCACTCTTTATCATCATAACTCATTTTGTTAGAACTAATATTTATATGTGGACTGATAAATCCTTTTTTGTTGTCTTTTGAAATTTTTTTGTATTTGATTTATAATTGTGTTTGTTCTACTCAGTTAATCTTGTATTTTTTTTTTGTTAATGAAAAAAGTTGTCCAATTTGTAGATTGAATGTTAATGGACGGTTCATGAATTATTTCATTTCGATTATCAATTTTTTTTCTTTTTTGCTTTCACTCAATTCATATAGTTCTATTTCTCCTTAATCCAACTAGTAGAATTGGGTTCATTTTTGAGAGTTCTTTTATTATTTTTTTATAAATAGAATATTTGTAATAACCCATTTTCTTCTTCTTTCTTTTGAGACATTTATAAAGAATTTTGTTCTTTCTTTTAAAATTATTAGAATTCTAAAACACTTCTTTTTTAATTTTATAAGTTTTTTTTGAGTTCTTTAAAATAGGTTCAAAAAATGAAAGTTGTTTTCTGGGAGAACCAAAAGGAAGTTCAGTTTCCATTCCCCAAACTGTTAAAAAACAAAAATCATTTGTTGTTCTTTTTTTTTTCATTAGATCGTTATAATTGTTTCGTAGTTTTTGTAGCTTAAGCTTAGATTTGTGCCAAGGTTTCAGACGAAAAGGAAATAGGATCTTTATTTGAATACCGTCTATTAACCAGTTTTTTGGAAATTCTTTTTCTGCTAATTGAACACCATTATAGGTGCAGTTAACATGCACTTTCTCTCTTCCAATCCTTTAAATCCTCCGACCATTCAGGAAATTGAAATAATAATATACGACCAATATTTTTAACTATTATCAATGAGGGTAATATAATATATTTTCTCAGAATTGATTGGGTTACTAACACAAAACCTCTTATTACTTGAGCAAATACAATGCTATCCCAGGTTTCCGCTATTTCTATACGTGCATTTTCTCTTCTTTTTTCTTTTTTTAGTACTTTCTTTTTCTTTTTTCTCTTTATAATCATAGTCCTGAAATTTGTAATTCTGACTTTTTCCATAGCCAATTTTTAAATTTTTTTTTTATCGACTCCGAAAAATCAAAAGAAAAATAAACGTCTTTGTCGATTCTGTCCAAAAAAGGAAGGGAATGTACATTTGCTTGAAAGGTTTTCCAAATAACTGTTTTACGCCCTTTGGAGCTCGCATTGAGCCTTTGATTATGTCTCGACGAAAATCCGATTGTTGGGAATAACGTATCAAAGCAATGTTGTCTGTTTCATCATTATTATTAGTATCTTGGGAATTATTATAACCATTGGTTTTTTCGATGTCATGATTAAAAATCACTACACGTTTGCGTTTTCTTGAACGAATCTGAGAATCCCTTCCCAAAGCTTCTTATTTTCTCCCGCCTCTTGTTCCAAATCGTTGATTAATTTGTATGACCATTGCGGAACTTTTTTTTTGATTTCTTTTACCCCAATAGCTTGGTTTATAATTGCTTTATTGTTAGGATCAGTTAGAAATCTTTCAAATAGAAATCTTATTTTTTTTTCTCGCACTTCTAAATCTAAATTGATTTTTATTTGTTTCTGTTCAGGAAGTAATAAAATTCTTTAAAATTTAAAACGTGAGGTTGGTTTCCATTAAATTCATTGATTAAGTTCAAGAAAAAAATTCATTTCTCTTGATAATAATTTTTTATCAATTCTATCAAATGGTTTTTTTTTTTTTCTTCAAATTCTAAATAATTAATAATAAGAAAGAGACCGTGGATTTTATTTACCCAACCTCTTTGTCTTTGTATGTAATTTTGTATGGAAATTTTATCTTTGATTGAAAGTGAAAACCTTTTTTTAATTTGTCCACGGTATGCTCCATTCAAGAAAGGATCATATACCTCAGGTAAGTATTTTTTTGTCGGATTATTATGACCCAATCTAGTTCTTTTTCTAGTACATCCAAAATAAGGGATTTACTATATATAGATAGAGTTTTGTCAAGAGTCTTGACTATATTTATAAATTTCTTGTTTAGGTTTTTTCTTTTTTGTTCATTAGTATAAACCCCAATTATTATATAATTCGTCAGAGTAGAATTTATCTGTTAGGAACAGAGACATCTTTCTTTGTATCATTTCGAAAAAGGTTGACAAACTGGGGTGGATACGTAAAAGATATTCTTTTTTTTCCATCGCTTTGGCATGTATGAAAAAAATATTGTGACATCTCATTTTTTACAGCATTTTCAAATCGATTCTTTTTGATATAACGAAATGGGGCGATTCCATCGTTTATAGTCGAAAAGAATAGTCACAAGAGGTTTTTCAAACCAGAGGAGCTTTTTTTTTTCTTTAAATATTTCTAACTTCGAATTTTCTTGATTCCGATCCATATCCAGATAATCAGTTTCATAAACGGGTCTATTTTTATATCGTGTCTCTTTAAAGTGGAATTCATCTTTTTTTTTTTCCTTTCCATTCACTCGTATCTCTTCCGTTTCATCGATTTTTTCCGGATCCTCCTTTTCTTCCGAAAAAAGGGAAGGAGAAGGATCTTCTTCGGTGGATCCCTCTTGTTCCTGTTTAGTCCCTTTCGTTTCTGAAGTTTTTTCTACATCTCTTTCTTCCGTTTCTTTCAGTTTCTTAGTAAGAATGGGTGACGGTATTCTGCCTAAATAGTAGACACAGGTAATAAATAATAGAATACTAAAAATTCGAGCCATAAAATTTCTCAATTCTGACATAAGGTACTTATTAGATCTAATAGAATTGTTTTGCTGTATCCAGACTAATACCAATCCAACCCATTTCATGAATAAAATGTGACCAACTAACCAA
>BKCH01000495.1:0-5000 GCA_008635985.1 Ficus erecta
TACTGGATTTAACTCCTTTTCCTTACATTTTTCAATCCAGTATGGGTTTTGTTTTTCTAGCGAATCCTTTAGTCCCAAAAGAAAGAGGATTCATCCATTTTTTGGAAACCTCCTCTTGGCACATTGGCTTAAGGGCATACTAACAGGTAGTTTACTACTTGCTTGTTAAAGTAAAGGATTTCCAGTAGCTAACCGTAGACGCTAACTCGTATGCCGTTGCCTAGCCCGCTTAGCTACATGGCCCGTGTATCGCTCGTCCCATATTAGGGTGCCTCTTTCAGAGGCCATGTGTCTAAAGCAAAAAGGTATTATAGCTAGCTTCGCTAGTAAATAAGGTAGTTTTGCTTCTTGTTAGAGACTAGTTTCTACTGCGTAGCCTTTATTTAATTGACTCTATTCTTTCAGAAGAGCGGCCCTGGTTTAGCTTCCGTTTTGCTTTAGCTACGAACATGAACTCAGGGCTCAAACCGCCAACTCCAGCTTGGCTTTCTTCTGGCTTGCTTTTCGCCCTCTTGCGAGCTACCTCTCTTCATCTCGTTCCTATTCAAAGCCAGGTTGTCCGCCGGGCAACAGCTGGGCTTCTTGTTTGCTCTTCACTCGATGCCTAACTCAAGCTTGTCCATAGAACGAGCTCCGCTAAGCGACTAGCTGGCTTCTTTCCTAAGTCCGTAGCTCAAGTTTACCTTAGCAGCAGCAAACCTTACTTAGCTAGCGCTACCTTTAGCAAGCAAGTTAGCTACAGCTGAGCTGCCTTACTCGTTAAAGTAAGCAAGTAAACTACCAGTGGATTTACTTTTTTTTGGAAAAGTTTTCTTTTTTTGAAAATGTTGCCCCCGAGCTGTAGAAAAGAGTTGTTATCCCCTGTCTCCTTCAGACCGAGCGTAGGGTTTCGGGGAGTTATCGCAGGGATGTTTCCGAAAGTGAAGCAAGGGGACTCTCCTCGGTGAGAGACCCAACTTTAGATAGGTAGTGAGCGCCTTAACTTAAGGGGAGAGGCAGGAACGGAGCAACTATGCGACTCATTGAGTATATGGCGGCGAAATAGCTGTTTTTGCAAGCTGTTCCGAGTTAGAGAATACCTTCTGTAGCGCAATCAAGGTAAGTTTGGTTCCCTTAACTTAACTCTCCGAAGGCGGAATCAAGGAGTCTAGCTTTCCTCCTTGAAGCGCATTTCCGCTTTTCAAGCCACTCAGAATGCCGGCCCTAAATCTATCTTACTCTTCCTTGGTCTCTTCCACGGATCGGTGGATATGAAATAGAATGAATTCAAGGACAAAGTCGCCGGTATACTGTGATCCAGATCCAGGAAGGGCCAGACATGAATCGGAAAGAGTCACTTTCCTCATAGGAGAAAGGGTGCGCGCTAAAGCTAGAGCAGCTCTATTTCGCGATATTTTTGTAATTTAATTAATTAAGTACTTAAGATAAGATATGGTGTTCCCCCGTCAAACGAATCCAAAAAAAATCAGGTTGGCTTTTCGCCGTGCTCATTTTTTTCAGTTATAGGGCGGAGAGAGGGAGGCAACTGAAACTTTTAGAGTCGGGTTTAGGTCTTCTATTTGTTTGCCAGAATCCATCAACAGGGGTTTCATAGAGAGGTTTTTATTCCTTCAAGTTATCAAGTGATAGTGGAATTACCAACCAAATACCTGATTCTCTGGACTGGCTTTCTCCAAGAAAAGAGAGAGTTTTGTCCTTTCCGCTAGGACTGGTCTAAATGCGCTGGATTGACGCACCGGTAGGTAGATCCGCTCGACCAAATGCCTAGCCTTGGGGGTTCTTCCATCATATCAAGAAAGCTCAGTCTCCCAATAGCAACAACCAATCCCAGGTCTCTTGGGCGGGCGGAATGGCACCTAGACTCGGTCAATGGAGTCAACTGCAGGGACTGGCATTGGATTCGGCCGGTGGATTTGCTATTGGTGGCGCATGGTCCCTGTATATGGAACCGGTCAGGGAACGAATAGACGCGGGATCTATAGGCTCCGAATATCCTGTTTTGGATCTCTCTCTCTAACGGGACTGGAACGGGTGAAGCTGGATCTCCGTTGGATTGATTGGGCTGGGCGAGTTACCCCAACAGGAATGTGGTCGTCTAGATCGTACCTGCGGAAAGATTAGGCGGACCCCTATACATTGATTAGACCGAAACCAATCGAAGCCATGCGATCGATCGAGCTACCCTTGTTGAGCATGTTTGAGTTTTGCTTGCTTATTACAGCAGGAGCTTAGCCGCTTCTTTATATTGCTGGCAGCATTGGGAAAAGAGACAAAACCTGAGTGAGGAACGGGCTAAAGAGCCCTAGTTCTTAATGTGGAAAGTCTATACTTAACACACCGACCCAATTGGAAGCTGAATCCTCAACTTACTTCAGACCGGGTTCGTTCACTCAAACAGAATTGAGCCTGGTTGTGTTATAGTTGACACTTAGATTTGTTTTCATCTTATCCTGCATTTGAAATTCTATGTTTTGACATATTCTCCGTTTAATGCATCCTCGGGGGAAATTCTTTTGTCTTCTTTTAGTTGTTGCAGTTGACTTTGAAAGAGTAGTCTGATAAACATTTATTGTAGTGGCCCTTTCTTCCTGATACATTTTGGTATCTCGTTTCCGATCATGACAATAGGGACATTAGTTCTTTTTGTACTGTCGGTTGAAGACTTTGACTCAAGTGTCGACATCTGTCCATCAAAGAGTTGGACTAGTCTTTCTTCGAAGTCCTTTTTTCCTTCTGTAGATGACATTTCTTTGCTTTCCGTCTGCGGCTCTTGGACCTTTTCAAAGAGCCAGAGGTCATCATGATCCTGTCCTCTGGGGAACTCATTTAGATGTGAATCGGCAAAATGGATTCGGAGCACGGGGCTTAGAAAGAGAAAGATAAGATAAAGATCGATTTGAGATTCGTAATTAAGAGATAGAATGCGCATTGACAGTTGAGATTCAATGTGGGAAGGACTATGCTTCATCACCAGCGCACATGAGAAAAGGCCAAGGCGAGCGGCTCATTTCAAACCGGAAAGGCAGGATTCATTCTCGTATCCGAATTTAAAGGATGGGTTGGCATAAGACCTGCTTTCACCGCTGGCCAGGCATACTAATTCGTTCGCATAGGCAGACTATCCAACCATGAATTCCTCTTCTTTTCCCGGCGGGATGGAAGGACCACCCGATTCTGCGTAAGGCTATTATCGGCTAGGAGATAGAAGAATTTCATCAGGCCCACTCGACTATCCATAACTTTTTGGATTGGCTAGGAGGTTCACGCGGGTTATGCTTTTACTGCTACTGGATTGCTCTCAATCGGCTATCAACTACTTTTCTTTTAGGCGGGATCCATTGGAATTGTAACTGCGAATGGAAGTGGGTCTGCTAGCTGTGATGCTGCTGAAGGATCCGAGACTAGATACAGGTCTCGATCTCACTCTATAAAGTCAAGGCGAGGATACTATCAAAATGCTTCTCAACCATAGCCATAGAAGCAAGGGTTGGATCAAATATTTTATATAGAGGTGGGGATTCCTGCACGATCGAGATAAAGAGAATAGAGAACTACTCCATAAACAAGACAAGAGAGTATTCGATAGACAAGCCCCTTCCTCGTTCCTACAAGCAAAGAGAAGAGATGGAGATGGCTCTGCGCTTGAATGGTTCTCCCCGGCCCTGCAGCAAAGGAAAAGTTCTTTCTCTAAATGGACATTCGACGAAAAAGGATGACCCGATGAAAAGCCCTTTTTCCGCCCCTATTTATTTATAGGAAAATCTGCCCGCCCCGAGGAAAAAAAAATATGTGTCCAGAAACGCTATGTGAATAGGGTCTTTAAGCCCTCACCCAGCATCTAGTTCAATCAACATACGTTGAAAAAAGAATTTGGAAGCCTATAGCCATTTCAGCCTTACTCCCTATTCTCTCTTAAATAAAGCTATGAAAAAACTGGAGTAATGTGGAATGACTTTTCCCATTCCTGTGAGCTGTAGAGTTAGTTATCCCTTATCATCCCTGGTATTCCTCCTCTCTATGAGATGTGGGCTCGCCGATCTCCTTTAGTAATATACATGTATTTAACGAAAGACTGGAATGGGAAACAAAACGGAAGGTTGGCAGAAACATAATCCCTCCACCTGACATGGAATAAGGAGGTAGCTCTTATGGAGTTAACATGATCAGTTCTTCAGGCAGTAAGAAAAACTAAGTCTAGCAAGCAGCAGCAACTAGACCCAATCAGAACCTCGCTTGGCCACATTTCACATACCCAGTTGCTACACTAAGTAATTACTGCCAGTATGGTTCTTTTAGCACCGATGGAACCAGTGGAAGATTCCGTACCTGAAGAATATGATCCGCAGTATCAACAGCTGGAGTTGCAAGAACTCGCTGAAAGCCAACTCATGACATGAAGGAGAGGAGGATGCTAATCACTAACAGAATCGGCTACTACGGTATCAGTTGGCTGAAACCGTTCGGATTGCTTCGCGAATCCTCTTCATCCGGCTTCCCACAGATGAAGGCGCCCTTCCGTGTCGTCCACTAGCTCCAGTGAACCCGACTCAGCTCACTTAAGGCGGTAACCTTGTGATCGATAACGACCACGGTCGGTCCCGCATTTCCGTTTGGATGGAAGGGAGTACCTATGTAACGGTTGTAACGGTGGCCGGGAGTGCCTATCCGCCGAACTAGTTGTAACGGGCTTAAGCTAGCTAAGCACTTGATGGAACGGTTACACTTGCCTCTTATACCATGTCATCACCTCTTTTATCTTGCCATCGCTGGGAGATTACATCTTTCTCTCTACTTAGATGGAGCCTCTGAATCCAGATCGAAGAGACTATTTTAGGATCGACTTAGGGCAGGAGGACGTAACCCAGCATTCCATAGCACATAGAGGAGAGGGGGGATAGATATGACTATGCGTAGGAAACTTAGGAATAGGGAGGTCTTAGATGAAGTGAAATGAGGTGAAATGACTGAACTCAACATTCACTTAAAAAGTAAAGAAATAG